>JAVJIF010026598.1:0-50778 GCA_038442645.1 Agave tequilana
GCAAAGAATGAGGAAAAAAAGAAATAGAGTTTGTCTATAAATAAATAAACTCGTGGTTGTTTTTTCATCCTCAATACCCTTTTTGTTTATGTTTAGTTCTACATTCTTATCCTGAAATAACAAATTGAGTTCGTATAGGCATTTTGCACGCAGCTATTGAAATAGCTGTTCTGGCTACAGTTTCGGATACTCCACCCATTTCATAAAGTATTTGACCTAGTTTAACAACAGATACACAATATTCGGTGGATCCCTTCCCCGAACCCATTCATGCTTCTGTACGTCTTACTGTAACTGGTTTGTCGGGAAATATACGTACCCATATTTTTCCACCACGACGCGCATATCGTGTCATTGCTCTTCGCCCTACTTCTATTTGTCTAGTTGTGATCCAAGCGGGTTCAAGTGCCTAAAGAGTGTATCTGCCAAAACTAATCTGATTGCCCCGACAAGATATTCCCTTAAGTCTTCCTCTATGTTGCTTATGAAATCTGGTTCTTTTGGGGTTATAGTTGATGTTTTTTTCTTAATCAACCCTACCTCTACTACAGAATAGGACTAAGAGTTTCTTCTCATCCAGCTCCTCGCGAATGAAAGAATTCGATAATATTACAGATACATATGTATTTATTAATAACTAATATACTAAACTAAGTAATGGGATTTATTGATATTTCATTTATTACATAGGAAGCTGTATATATGACTAGATGTGTATATTGATAGATATACATAATGCTTCTTTATTTATATTATAGCGAATTCTTATTTTTTATTTTTTATTAGAATATTGTCTTGATTCGATAAGAGTAATAAAGAAAAATAAGGGTTTCGCGGGCGTATATTGACTCTTTCAATGTTCCATTCGTTGGATCAATCCATGATCTCTCAGAGTAAATCAATTTGTTCTTAGTTCGTTCCGCCATCCCACCCAATGAATCATTAGGATTCATTTTTATTTTAACAAAATCGTATATAATTACAGATTTCGTCGTTCCTATAGCTTCTCCATTAATGGTTAGGCCTGAACTCTGCAATGGAGCTCCCAACAAAATTCGTTCCCGAGCCAATCTCCTCATTTTCTATTTACCCGGGGCTTTTTATTATTTATTATTATTTATATCAATATTAATGCTTTATCACACTGCCTTTTATGAGGTGACCATACATATTCGAATCATCTATCATTGATCTTTTTGTTCTCTCTTTCTATCACCTTTCCATTTATCCGCATCCCCCTTTTCTTATTTATTTATTTTTCCTTCAGAATCTATAATCAGATTTTTTTATGGAAAATCTCAGTTGTTACAACTATATGATTGATCCAGTCATATAGTGACTGTTCTTGGGATCTTGACAATTCGAAGCAATAAGTTAGTTATTAGTTTTTAGTTTATTTTATTGTTTATTTTATTATAGTTATTAAGTTTATAGTGGGGATTTTTTTGAAGCCCAACCGAAACTCTAAAGAAAAAAACTAACGAGTCACACACTAAGCAATTATATTAAAAAAAGATTAATCAATTTTTTATTCAACCTTATAGAATTAAAATTGTTTATTTTTATTTGATTTAATGGAAAAACAGAAACAATTTCTAATTTTTTGTTCTATCACTGGACAGAACAACAAGATAAATAAAAGGTCTATTTATTATTCTTCATCTACAAATATTCAAATTTTTAGGCATAATACTTCATGGATAGTTTGAATTGTATAGGAACAATGATCAATTTTAGCGTGAATTGTTTGTAGAGGAACCCAATCTTCTCTGATCCATTCGACATGTGCAATTCTTTTCCATCGATACGCCCTGCAATTTGTATTTGTGTTCCCTTTGTATCTATTCGATCAATTAACTCAATAGCTCTTTTTATTGCCTTTCAGAACGAAACTCTATTTCTTAATTGTGAAGCCATATATTCTACAGGAATATTAGGGTGTCCATTAGGTTTTTCAATTCTTGTGATAGCAATGTTGAGTCTTCGGTTCACAGAACAAAACTCTTTTTGTACATTCATCTGTAATTCTTCGATTCCTCGTGTTCTGCCCTCTATTAATAAATTTGGGAACCCAATATTGATTATGACTTGGATCTAATCGATTTTTTTTGAATTTCTATGCGTGCAATTCCAATTCCTTCGAAACCTGGGGATATTTCTCTTATTTTCTTGTACATAGTTCTTTATACAATTCCGTATTTTTCATCCTCTTGTAGACCTACTGAACTTTTTTTTGGCAGTACGAACCAAAAGGAATGATGATTTTGGATTGTACCAAGTTTGAAACTAAGTAGATTTATTTTTTGTCCCATATTTTTTGATTATGTTATCTTTCCATTTATTTATTTTTTTCTAAATAAGAATCGAAATCTTAAATTCATCTAAAGAAAATTTTGATTTCTCTTTAATACAATTGTTATATGAAAAATGGGCCTTTTTATTGAATAACTACGTCCTCGAGCCCTAGGTCTTAACTTTTTCACAAAGGGACCCCCATTGACTTCGACTTTACTAATGAATGAATCAGCTTCATGCAAAACCATATTATAACTAGCGTTTGTTGCTGCTCTGAATGATTGATTCTTCAATTAATACAATATTTCTTGGGCGAAATAGAGGATATCTCAATCAGGCGAGAAAATGGATAAATTTCATATGACCCAATATGTCTGACAAGTCGCACTATACGTTAACCCAAACTGCATCTTCCTCTTTAGGACTCCGAAAAGGTACTTTTGGAAAACCAATAGGCATTAAATTAAAGAAACAAATTAAGTACTATACTTCACTTTAATATGGAAATGTAAGAATCAGTTTATTGTCTTCATCATTTTTTTCTGTTTATTCTAGTTTATACATAAATTGGAAGGTTTCTAGAGAAAGACAGAATGAATAAATTAAAATTTGAATGAAGGGATCGACTGTTCGAATAATAAACAAGTATCCATGCATTCGTTCCCACAAAATGGGACCAATGCTCCCATTGTGTATTGGTACTTATCAGGTATAGAATAGATTTGCTTCACTTTGTTCTTACGAACAGAATTTTTCCGTTATTTTCAACGAACAAAATCCACTGAAAAGTACATAACATAGTAATTCCAATGCGATAAAGTTACATAGTGTCTATTTTTCTTTGATAAAAAGGTATTTTCGTGGGTTTGCCTTGGTATCATGTTCGTACTGTCGTATTGAATGATCCCAATCGATTGCTTTTCTATCCATATGATGCATGCGGCTCTAGCTTCGGGTTATGCCGGTTCGATGGCTCTATACGAATTAGCTGTTTTTGATCCCTCTGACCCCGTTCTTGATCCAATATGGAGACAAGACATGTTTGTTATACCCTTCATGACTCGTTTAGGAATAACCAATTAATGGGGTGGTTGGAGTATTTCAGGAGGAACTATAACCAATCCGGGTATTTGGAGTTATGAAGGCATGGCAGGGGCACATATTGTGTTTTCTGGCTTGTGCTTTTCGGTGGCCTCTGGCATTGGGTGTATTGTGACCTAGAAATATTATGTGATGAACGTACGGGAAAACCCTCTTGGATTTGCCCAAGATCTTTGGAGTTCATTTATTTCTTTCATGGGTGGGTTGCTTTGGTTTTGGCGCATTTCATGTAACAGGCTTATATAGGCCTGGAATATGGGTGTCCGATCCTTATGGACTAACTGGAAAAGTACAATCTGTAAGTCCAGCGTAGGGCGCAGAAGGTTTTGATCCTTTTGTTCCAGGAGGAATCGCCTCTCATTATATTGCAGCAGGTACACTGGGCTTATTAGTGGGCCTATTCCATCTTAGTGTCCGTCCGCCTCAACATCTATAAAAAGGATTACGTATGGGCAATATTGAAATTGTACTTTCTAGTAGTATCGCTGCTATTTTTTTTGCAGCTTTGTTGCTGCTGGAACTATGTGGTATGGTTCAACAACTACCCCAATTGAGTTATTTGGTCCCACTCATTATCAGTGGGATCATGTATACTTCTAGAAGAAATATATCGAAGAGTTGGTGCTTGACTAGGCGAAAATTTGAGTTTATCGGAAGCTTGGTCTAAAATTCCCAAAAAAAATAGCTTTTTATGATTATATTGGTAATAATCTGGCAAAAGGAGGATTATTCAGAGTGGGCTCAATGGACAGCAGAGATGGAATAGCTGTTGGATGGATAGGACTATGCCTACTTTTTTTGAAACATTTCCAGTAGTTTTGGTAGATGAAGACGGGATTGTGAGGGCAGATGTTCCTTTTCGAAGGGCGGAATCAAAGTATAGTGTTGAACAAGTAGGTGTAACCGTTGAGTTCTATGGTGGCGAACTTAATGGAGTCAGTTATAGTGATCTCTGCTATGAAAAAAATATGCTAGACATGCACAATTAGGTGAAATTTTTGAACTAGACCGGGCTACTTTGAAATCCGATGGTATTTTTCGTAGCAGTCCAAGGGGTTGGTTCACTTTTGGGCATGCTACGTTTGCTTTGCCTTCTTTTTTGGGCATATTTGGCCTGGTGCTAAAACCTTGTTCAGAGATGTTTTTTGCTAGTATTGATCCAGATTTGGATGCTCAGGTGGAATTTAGAGCATTCCAAAAAACTTGGAGATCTGACTATAAGGAGACAAGTAGTTTGATACAAGATTGCCTGGTATCTTTCACATCTATTTTTTTTATTTGAATAGGGTACCCGAGAAATATTGACTTGAATCACCTTCTTTTCTTTCATTCTTTCCCTTCTTTTTATATGGTATGGTAAATGATCCCACCCAATCGAATAGGTGTTAAAGCTATAATTGTAAACCACGATCGAATCTATGGAAGCATTGGTTCATACATTCCTTTTAGTCTCGACTTTAGGGATAATTTTTTTCGCTATCCTTTTTTGAGAACCGCCTAAGGTTCCGATTAAAAAATGAAATGATTTTTTATTATATCAACTGTAGTAACGAGCCTCCCATATTGGGAGGTTCATTACTTTAACTAGTCTAGTCCCCATGTTCCTCGAATGGATCTCTTAGTTGTTGAGAGGGTTTCCAAAAGCGATATATAAGGTGTATCCTGTAAAGCTTACAAGTAAACCAGATATGAAGATGGCAGCTAGAGTTGCTATTTCCAAATTTAGATAATTTCAAGATCACAATGGATTAACGATAAGATCGTTTATTTACAACTATAACAGAATGGTATACAAAGTCAACAGATTCTTTCATTTCTTAAATCATTGATAAGAATTAATAATTCAAACTAATCATTTGGCTAACTATCTTTACATAGATGATAAGTAAAAAGCAGCAGTAGGAACTAGAATGAACAGTTCAGTAGCAATAAGTGTGAGAATATTGACTTCCATAATCTTTTTTTTTTGCTTCACAATAACTCGGGATCTAATCCCATAGAGATGAGAAATTTGACTCTTGTAAATTCAATGGGATGAATTACATCCTGATAATACTAAATCAGATCAATATTATGAATAACAATTTCTGATCTATCAAATGAATTAATCATCGAAAATTGAATAGTATAACATAGGTTATCCATACTAAAAAATTTCATTTTTGATTGTATCAGAAATACCCGCCGTTGGATTTTCGTCCCCTTTTTGCACTTTTCTTTTCTATAACCTAGCATCTTCCTTATACAACTCTTCTACTTATACATAGAGTTATGTACATAAAATTATGAAGTATCATATGATATGACCAGTATTCTTTGGGTCATACACAGATCCAAACAGTATAAGTGAGATAGAAAAAATAAAAGATTAAGGATAAAAAATCGAATATTCGAACAAATGAAATTTACTAAGAATAAGAAAGGGGACATTGCTTGGTTGGTCTTTTCTTTTATTCAGTGTCCTCTTATTGGATTGGGATTGGAACGTATAAATGAAAAATGCAGCAAGCAATTTAAATGAGAATGACATAGATTGTTTCCAATAGTATTATTAATTGAGGATACAGAGAAAAGTAGGAATTTAGAAAGGATGTGCTTTAACCTGAAAAGTACTTCACCGGGTAATTAAATTATATTTATATTAAGTGTATCATACAATAAACGAAGATAAATTATGTCTGTACTCCCCATAAAAATATGGGCACTCAATTTCATTTCATTGATCAAGAATAATCGAAAAAGAAAGTGTGTATAGTATCTTACATTTAAATTTAAAATACTGAATATAGTCAGTCTGAATATAGCAACACTACCGATTGTACTAATCTACATATGTCTCTCCCTTATCAATCAGTACTAGTCAATGAAATTCCTTTATTTGTTTGATGACAAATGAGAAACAACAGAAATCAAAATCCCCTCCCGCAACGTAGATTCCATTTTGCTCCCGATTTTTCAAACAAAACATCAATCTGAGCTTGAGTTCCAATTGGAGTTTTGAATCAATGGAAGAGTATATCTATTTATTTCTGGTTCTAGGACCAATAGTTCTAGGGATCGACTCTAATCTCTCAAATAGTTTTTCATTATTAAGAAAAGGTAACAAAGATAAAATACGAGCTTGTTTTATAGCAAGAGGTCAGTCTATTCACCCGTTTAGATAATATTTTTCTCTGTTCACTAATAAATCGACTAATTAAACTCATGTTTCTATAATCAATTCGATCCCATGATTCAATTGGGGAAATGCCTTCGAAAAAGATCGCTTGGATTTACGAAAATGTTGCCTGGATTTATCCATGGTTTATTCCTTATCTCTAAAATTCTATTTTTTTTATTCATTTCATATCCGACCGAAATAGGTTTTATTTGTGTGTGTGTGTGTGTGTATATATATATGTATGTATGTATGTATGTATATATATATGTATGTACATGTATATATATGTATGTACATGTATATAGATACATACATACATACATATATATATATATATATATATATATATATATATATATATATATATATATATATATATATATATATATATATATATGTATGTACCTATGTGTGTGTGTGTGTGTGTGTCCATATATATATATATGTGTGTATGTACATATGTATGTGAAAGTACACCTAGTGGGGGGTGAATAGGTGTACGGCTAATCTATGAACAATAATGCGAAAATTAAAACTTAATTGTAACACACTTAGTGTAACCAACGAGTGTAGCCGAATTTCCGGTGAAGAGCTCTGGACTAACTCCTCTTGCTTCCTCTGAATAAGAGTTGAGGTGCTATATGAAGCTCTCATGGTTAAACACAAGTGAGGCATACAAACAAACACAACCAAGCATATAAGTGAGATATGACAATGTGAATGATGCAAGGCACAATATAAAAGAGAGAGAGTTAGAGAAAGTGGATCAAACGCAAATACAAGGATATGTTTCGAGGTTCGAGCGCCCAGCTCTACGTCCCCGCCTTCACACAGAAGGATTTCCACTAACTCGTCCACACAGGACTTCCCACACAGGGAAACCTCCAATGAGGATTTGGGACAATACAATAACCGGGAGTATACAACTCCTCTCTCAAATACAACACAACCTCTACACTTAGAGGCTAAGCACAAAGTCACCACAATATCAACCTCACAATAGAGAGATAGACACAAAGCCAAATAGCAATCTCCTCTTACTAGCGGGATAGGGCACAAAGCCACCACTCCAATAATCAACCTCTACACAAGAGGGATATCACAGATAAGGAGGGTTTACAACTTGGTGATCACAAAGACCACAAACAACTTCTTTTCCCATAAAAACAAAGATCCTAATAGATAGATAGACATGATAAGCTCAAGTGAGAAAATAAAGTATTTGGAAACGAAAACAACAAGAAAAATATTTGAGAAAATCACAAGATAGATATTGAAATAAAGATAAAAAACCAATTGTCAAATACTCTCTTTTTCTTTGAATTTTCCAACACTTTAAAACAAATGAAGTAGATCTTTTGAACCAAAACTCTTTTGAAAACTTGCTGTTTAAACACTGGAGAAGTAGAAAATTTTTGCTCTAAAAATTCTTGTTAAAAATCAACTTCAAATTGGGTATTTATAGCCCCATAAAAATTCTGCCCGTTGGCAGCTGACAAGGTCGGTTTTGACCTTCCGGTCGACCGGCCGGTCGACCGGCCAACGGTCAAAAAATCGACCGTTGAGCCCCCGGTCGACCGCCCGGTTGACCGTGCCCAGAACCAGAGAGCAACGGCTCTCTGGCCGGTCGACCGTCCGGTCGACCGGGTCGACCCGAGAGTGGGCTGACTTCGGTCGGTCGACCGGCCAAACACACTGGCCTTTGTGCACATCTTGTGCACATCGGTCAACCGGTCCGTCGACCGACCACTGGTCCGGTCGACCGCTAGAGCTTGGCAAGGCAAAATATAGGATTCAAAACTGGTCTTTTTATCATCAAATAAATCCCATAAAATCTCATAAATTTCACAAAAATCAGTTCATGTTATATCTTTGATATACAAACATGTTTGAGTAAAAATCAAACTATGTTACAAACATTTTGAACCATTTTTGTGACTTACAAATTTTGCCGAAAACCAAAATCCGTATTTTTCAAAAACTTAGATTTTTGAAATGGAAAATCGTTTTCTCCAAAACACTTGCAAATACAAAAACATAATATTTAAACAACTTTGAAGCATATAGTATATGGATAGAATTCAATATACATGAAATATAATATATCTATGTTTTTGTCTTAAAAACCAAGATCGGTTAAACCGAAAACCAAAAACCAACAAACATGAAACTTGAAATAAGTGTGTGTGTTGTGAACTTGAGCATATCACACTATCTAACTTTACAATGGATCTAAACTAACTATTCTAAAACAAACCGAGGTCTTCTTGTAGAGCGCCGTCTCCAAGTCGACTCGATCCAAACGTGATCCACCGAGCTTGACACCAAAGGAGTGCTACATATGAACTTGACGCTCGGGCTCTTGAATCACCATGTGAAAGCTCCAAAACACGTTGGTTGAAGCTAATCACCTACTAATATCTTGATCAAATATCTAAAACTAAATATCACAAGATTATTAGTAAACTTAACTACATGAGTTAATCATCATCAAAATTAGAGTGGAAGGCCTCTGGGCCAACAATCTCCCCCTTTTTGATGATGACAAAACTCATGGAGTTATATATGTATGGATTAAAGTTAAGCTTCAAAGAAGCTCCCCCTTAACTCATGCATAGCAATAAACAATAAGATATGCAATGAATGTTAAACATGAATATGCATAAACATGCATAAAACAATGAAATGAACATGCACTTGATACCAAATTTTTAAAAATAAATTACTTCCCTTCTTTTTAAAATAAACATGTTCTTAAATACCAATTGAAAATATAAACTTAAAATAAATATGTTCTTTAAATAATTGCTCTTGATACCAATAAAAATTTCAATTGAAAGCTAATCAATAAAAGCTCTTGATACCAATAATAAAACTTTTAATAAAAGCTCTTGATACCAATAGAAAGATAATCGATAAAAGCTCTTGATACCAACAATAAAAATTTTAATAAAAGTTCTTGATACCAACAAAACAAAACAACAAAATATGTTCTTGATACTAATATCCATGCTCTTGATACCAATATCAACAAAACATAAAATAAACTCTCTTGATACCAATATGAAACAAAACAAACTTTGATATAAACTTATAAATAAACATGCATATATATTCAAATACTTCTCCCCCTTTTTGTCAATCATCAACAAAGGGGTGAAAGAAAACAATAAAATAATGTTCTCTCCCTTTTTGTCCGAAACAAAAAAATCAACAAGGGGTGAAACCAAAACAAAACATTATGATACCAATTAAAAAAAAATATCAATTTAGTGCATCATGATACCAATTGAATATAAACAAATAGGTAAAACAAATTTTTTTTTGAAGAATACCAATTGGAAGTAAATAAAACATTGAAAACCAAACTTGAACCAGAGGCCTTCCACTCTAGTTTTGATGATGATTAACTCATGTAGTTATAGTTTACTAATAATCTTGTGATACTTAGTTTCAGATATTTGATCAAGATATTAGTAGGTCATTAGCTTCAACCAAGGTGTTTTGGAGCTTCCACATGGTGATTCAAGAGCCCGAGCGTCAAGTTCATATGTAGCACTCGTTTGGAGTTAAGCTCGGTGGATCGCGTTTGGATCGAGTCGACTTGGAGACGGCGCTCTACAAGAAGACCTCGGTTTATTTTAGAATAGTTAGTTTAGATCCATTGTAAAGTTAGATAGTGTGATATGCTTAAGTTCACAACACACACACTTGTTTCAAGTTTCATGTTTGTTGGTTTTTGGTTTTCGGTTTAACCGATCTTTGTTTTTAAGACAAAAACATAGATATACTATATTTCATTTATATTGAATTCTATCCATATACTATATGCTTCAAAGTTGTTTAAATATCATGTTTTTGTATTTGCAAGTGTTTTGGAGAAAACGGTTTTCCATTTCAAAAATTCAAGTTTTTGAAAAATACGAATTTTGGTTTTCGGCAAAATTTGTAAGTCACATAAATGGTTCAAAATGTTTATAACATAGTTTGATTTTTACTCAAACATGTTTGTATTTCAAAGATATAACATGAACTGATTTTTGTGAAATTTATGAGATTTTATGGGATTTATTTGATGATAAAAAGACCAGTTTTTGAATCCTATATTTTGCCCTGCCAGGCTCTGGCGGTCGACCGGGACGATCGACCAGATCAGTGGTCGGTCGACTGGACCGGTCGATCGATGTGCATAAGACGTGCACAAAGGCCAGTGTGTTTGGCCGGTCGACCGAGCGGTCGACCGACTGAAGTCAGCCCACTCTCGGGTTAGCCCGGTCGACCGGGCGATCGACCGGCCAGAGAGCCGTTGCTCTCTGGTTCTGGGCACGGTCGACCTGGCGGTCGACCGGGGGGCTCAACGGTCGATTTTTTGACCGTTGGCCAGTCGACCGGCCGGTCGACCGGAAGGTCAAAACTGACCTTGTCAGCTGCCAATGGGCAGAATTTTTATGGGGCTATAAATACCCAATTTGAAGTTGATTTTTAACAAGAATTTTTAGAGCAAAAATTTTCTACTTCTCTAGTGTTTAAACAGCAAGTTTTCAAAAGAGTTTTGGGTTCAAAAGATCTACTTCATTTGTTTTAAAGTGTTGGAAAATTCAAAGAAAAAGAGAGTATTTGGGAATTGGTTTTTGATCTTTATTTCAATATCTATCTTGTGATTTTCTCAAGTATTTTTCTTTGTTGTTTTCTTTTCCAAACACTTTATTTTCTCAATTGAGCTTATCATATCTATCTATCTATTAGGATCTTTGTTTTTGTGGGAAAAGAAGTTATTTGTGGTCTTTGTGATCACCAAGTTATAAACTCTCCTTATTTGTGATATCCCTCTTGTGTGGAGGTTGATTATTAGAGTGGTGGCTTTGTGCCCTATCCCTCTAGTGAGAGGAGATTATTGTTTGGCTTTATGCCTATCCCTCTATTGTGAGGTTGATATTGTGGTGGCTTTGTGCCTAGCCTCTAAGTGTAGAGGTTGTATTGTATTTGAGAGAGGAGTTGTGTACTCCCGGTTATTGTATTGCCCCAAATCCTCATTGGAGGTTCCCTGTGTGGGAATTCCTGTGTGGACGAGTTAGTGAAAATCCTTCTGTGTGAAGGCGGGGACGTAGAGCTGGGTGCTCGAACCTCGAAACATATCCTTGTGTTTGCGTTTGATCCACTTTCTCTAACTCTCTCTCTTTTATATTGTGCCTTGCATCATTCACATTGTCATATCTCACTTATATGCTTGGTTATGTTTGTTTGTGTGCCTTACTTGTGTTTAACCACGAGAGTTTCATATAGCAACTACACTCTTATTCAGAGGAAGCAAGAGGAGTTAGTCCAGAGCTCTTCACCGGGAATTCAGCTACACTCGTTGGTTACACTAAGTGTATTGCAATTAAGTTTTAATTTTCGCATTATTGTTCATAGATTAGCCATATACCTATTCACCCCCTCTCGGTGTACTTTCAATTAGTATCAGAGCCTACGCTGCTGATATTAGGTTTAACTACCTAGGAGTGTGATCTTGGTTTGCTAATCTACATTTGCATTTGCACTTGCACACATATAGTTTGTACTCATGGATAGGCCTCCCATGTTTGATATCTCTAGACTTGATATATGAAAGGTTATGATGAGTTGTCATTTAAAAGCCCTAGGTTACAAAGTTTACCTTGCCATTACCAAGAAATCCTACCTTAGTGATAGCAAGCATATAGAGGCAAATGCACAAGCCCTTAAGGTACTTAGAGCATCTCTTGATAAAAAATATTTACATGTGTTTTCTTATTATGATTCCGTTTTTGCAGTGTGGAACATTTTGACATCTCCCGAGCTTCAAACGATTATCAATAAGAAGAGGAAATCTAGTCGAGACGAGTCCGACGAACGGTGCTTCATGGTCCAAGGGAATGACTCCCTTGAGGTACATTTGGATACTCAACTAGATGTTAGTACTAGTTCTTATTGTAATGAGTGTATGGATGCACATGCCTTAAATAATGAACTAGCTAAAAATTGTGAAAATTTGATTTTAAAATATAAACTTTTGAAAAAGGATAGTTTAGAATTAAAAGAAGAAAATAAAAATTTATCTTCTAGACTTGAGATTGCTTTGCAAGAAAGGGATGAGATTTCAAGTGAACGTGACTCACTTAAATCCCAACTTGATCTTGCTCTAAATAAAAACAAGATTTTGAAAAATAAAATGATTGTGAAAATGTTTTGAAGAAAAATGAGTCTTTAACTTCAAAGCTTGATTTTGTTTTAAAAGAGAATGAATCTTTGAAAAACAAAATTGCTTCTATTTCAAAGGATTTGGATTTGATGTCTAATGAAAATGTATCTTTAAAAAATGATTTAGACTCTCATGTTTGCCATGCTAGTGTAGCTTCACATTCTAACTCATCTATTGTATGCTCCTCTTCTATAATTTAAAATGATATATCTATGCTTAAGAAGAGTGTTGATTGTTTGGGCTCCACTTTGAGACAATGTGCTTTGAACCATACACGTTTGGAATCCCTGTTTCATAAGAAACAAATTCCATCTATGCATGCACACAAACCACGACGTACACATGCTTCCCACGTTCACACCCATCACACAATATATGCTCATGTGTACACATGTACACATTGTGGACGTAAGGGCCACCTTGCTAAATTTTGTTTTGATAAGATACATGATGTAAATTTAGCAAATAAATTTGTTTGGGTTAGGAAAGGAGCTAACCCCCATGGACCCAAAAGAGTGTGGGTATCAAAGACTACTCCTATTTTATTTGATGTAGGTGTGGGCTCTCACATGACGTGAGAGTGATGGTGCCTTGAGGTGGATGCGTTCCGAACTTAAAGAGGACTATTTGGATGCATTACTTTCAAGGGGAGTTTGGTGAGAGGACCACCTTGGTTTGGAGATATGGAGATGTGCCCAATCGGTTTTGGTAACGATCTCTTACTCATCATTATGTTTACATGCTTTCATATTATTCATTTTTAGCATGTTTTGATGTTTCTTGATTATTATGTTAAATGCCATGGCAATTAGATTTGTGATATGCATGATTAGTATTTGAGACCCCCATGTTTATATGGACCCATATTTGTGTTCTCTTCATAGTTTAGCTATTATGTATATCATAGCTCTAATCCATGGGCATTTTCCATAATGATCATATGAGTTTTGTTTTGATTTCTATGCTTCATGTTTTGATTACATGTCTAGATGTCAGTTTTCATTAAAACTTGGATATATACTGTTGGCCCAAGGTTACAATCACCCGTCTTTAGTGTGTTTTGATGATTACAAAACATATTAGTTATTTGTACTAATATTATTTGTTGTTTAAGCGTGTTTCAGGTTTTCTATCTTGCATAGGTGTTTTCTTCCCTAAAGGAAGGTGACTTGGACTCAAGATAACTCAAATTGGGCTCAAGATGCAAAATTAAAGATCAAGTGGAGAAAGCCCCTCTTGAAGCCTTGAAGTCCTTAAAACTTTGTAAGAATAGAATGTTAAAGTTGAGTATATGATATTTGGCTCTAGGATACACACACACATTTTTACTTACAAAATTCTATGTTTTTAAAATGTTTGTTTCTAAGTTTTATGCCTAAGTTTATATATACATGTATCCAAACTTGTTACAAATTGAATATCTTATTTAAAACATGTGTATAGACTATTTTTTGCATAATACTTAGTTATAAGTATCTCAAAATATTTTTTCACAAAATTTTCCAACTCAAAATCCTGCCAGTTTTCCCTTTTTCAGGTTGACCGGCCGACCGCCCGGTCGACCGGCGCCTGTGTCAAGACGTGCACGTTTGTGCACGTCTGTCGGTCGACCGGCCCGGTCGACCGACTGTAAGCAGGCCGCTTTCGGTTTGTTTCGGTCGACCGCCCGGTCGACCGCACTAAGGAAACTGTGTTTCCTTTGAGGAGACAGTCGACCGGACGGTCGACCGGAGCCCAACGGCTCTTTGCCAGCAAGGCGACGGTTGACCGGACCGGTCGACCGCCAAGCCTGCTGCTGGCCAACGGCTCTTTCCTCTTTGGGCAAGTCTGAAAATCTGTTTTTTCTGTCTTCTTTATCAGAGTTTTAGAGAGTTGTTGGAGGCCTTTTGCAGGTCAAATTAGGTGTAAAGAAAAGAGTTTTAACCTATTCTCTCCTTATAAATAGAGGGCAATAGGTCTTTGTTATTCACTTAGAAAAATCCTTGGTTTTCATTGTTTTCAAGAGAAAGAGAAAAATTGTTTCAAAGCTTTCATTTCCAACTCTTTTAAAGTTTGTTTTTCAGTTGTGTTTGATTGCCAATATCACTCTACAACTGAAGTTTTCTCACCACACTTCATAGAGCCAAAAGTCCTTTACTCATACTATAGAGAAGATGTAAAAAGAGTGAGAGTGTTGTAAAAGAGTTTGAGAAAGAGTTTTGTGATCTTGAGGAGATCACTATTGTTCTTGTGATCCTTGTTCTTGTGGAGACAACTCCTAGGTGGAGTTCTTTGTAAGTTGTGAAGCTAAGGGCTTGGGGTCTTCGGTAGACCAAACTTGTACGGCATCCTCGGTGGATAGTGGAAACCCTTCACGGAGGTGAAGGCGGGGACTAGAGCGATGGCTCGAACCTCGAAACAAATCAATTGTGTTTGCGATTGCCTTGCGTTATTCTTGCTTTACATTTCTCTTGCTTTATATTGTCTTCAATTATTTGCTTGAGAACTAACCCTTTTCCTTTGCAATCTCTTGTTTGTTTTTACTTGTGTTGTTGATTGTGTGTATTTCATCATAGCATTTCATTCTTTACTTGTTCGATTATATCTCATACAACACGGTTGCATTGCGCACCTCTAACCCATTTTAAGGGGAATTGGGAGGAAGGAGTTCAGAACCTCTCACGGGGTATTCGGCTCTTAGTCGTGTTTTGAGAGATCGTTGCATCACTCATTCAATTAAGTTTAAAAAGATCATTAGATTAGCAATTACACCTATTCACCCCCCCTCTAGGTGTATTTCAATTGGTATCAGAGCTTGGTTACTAGGCTCTTGGCTTAACAACCCTAGAAAGATCCTAATATTGCTAATCATTTCATTCATTCTCACTTAGTAAAGATGGCCGATGGTATTAAGACACCCCCTAAGTTTGATGGACTTAACTTTCCCATATGGAAGGTTAAGATGACCGTTTTCTTGCAATCTCTAGGTAGTCGAGTTGCAAAGGCCGTGACCAAACCCTTTAGTGCACCCCCCGGTGATGAATCCACTTGGTCCGAAATAGAGACCAAAGAATTTGATGCCAATGCTAAGGCTCACTATGCACTACTTCAAGCCCTTAATGATGATGACATAGCTAGAGTTATTCATTGCAAGTCCGCATATGAAATTTGGACACATTTACTAGTCACACATGAAGGGACCTCACAAGTGAAGAGGGCTAAGATTGACCTTCTTCGGTCCAATATGAGAATTTTTGCATGCATGAAAATGAAACCATAGATGATATGGTTACAAGATTTACAAAGATTACTAATGGACTTTCTTCTCTAGGTGATGCTATTGATAACGATCAAAGAGTAAGAAAGATCATCCGGGCTCTTCCTCCTTCATGGGAAGTAAAAGCAACAACCTTGAAGGAACTCAATGACAAGGAGGAGATGGAGCTAATTGGTCTCATTGGGAACCTCAAAACCCATGAGATGGAGAGGAAAGTGAGGGAGGACATGGCCCCTTCCAAGAAGAAGACTATAGCCTTCAAAAGCCAATCCACACACTCCGACGAAGACGATGAAGAAGAAGATGACGAAGAGCTCTCACTTCTTGTCAAGAATGTCCGGAGGATGTACAACAAGGCGAAATTCTAAGGTAGAAGGAGATGGCAAGGAGGCAAAGAAGAAAGAAAGATCATATGCTTCAATTGCCAAAGACCGGGACACATAGTGGCGGAGTGTCCGGATAAAGTGAAGCCCTCCACCTCAAAGAAGCCTCACAAGAAGAAGGCAATGAAAGCTACATGGGATTCCGAGAGCGAATCCGAGGAGGAGATTGATACCGCCAACATGTGCTTCATGGCAAATGAAAGCACAAGCAAGGTAACCCCTTCCACTTCTCCTAATGATGAACTTTCTATGGATGAGTTAGGAGAAGCTTTTGTAGAATTATCTCATAACTATGACTTCTTAAAGAAAAAATATTTAAAAATGAAAAAGGAAAATGAATCTCTTAGTCTTCAAGTTGTAAATCTTTCTAAAGAAAATAACGACTTGCATTCTACTTTGATTTCCACTAAAAATGATTTTGATAAATATAAGACTTCTTGTAAAGGCAAGTCCCCATTTGTTGATGCTAATGAGATTACCATGCTTAAGGAAAGAATATATTCTTTAGGTATTGTTTTGAAAAAGTGTAGTGAGTTTGATAAGAAGAAGATAGAGGCCATGTTTCCTAAGAAACAAGCCCCTAAGAAAAATGTTCACCATGTTCATGCTCATGTTCATACCACACAACCTTTACATCGTGGCAAACCCTCAAAGCATGCTCACACTTCACACACTCATCATGCATTCATGTATGGAAGAGTGTTCTCATGTTCACATTGTGGGCGGAAAGGACACTTAGCCAATTTTTGCTATGATAGACTAAGTGCATCTTTTCATAATGTTTGGGTTCGAAACACTAACTTTCAAGGACCCAAGAAAGTTTGGGTACCAAAGTCAACAACTTTGTTAAATGATATAGGTACCTTCCAAAGCCCAACGACGTAGAGGATTGTGGTATCTTGATAGTGGTTGCTCAAGGCACATGACTTGGGATATCAACAACTTTGCAACCCTATCAAGATACCATGAAGGTGGCACCGTCACCTTCGGAGATGACGCCAAGGGTAAAATCATCGGTATTGGTATTGTAAAACTTGGCACATCCCCTTTAATTGAAAATGTAGTTTTAGTTGACGGCCTCAAGCATAATCTCTTGAGTGTTAGTCAATTATGTGATAAAGGTTTTGATGTAGTTTTTGATAATGTTGTTTGTAAAGTAATTGATAGAATTTCTAATGCTTGTGTGTTTTCCGGTTTTCGTGAAAGTAATGTTTATATGATAGATATGTTAAATATGTCTTGTAATATAACATGTTTAAAAGCCCTCGATGACGACTCTTGGTTGTGGCATAGAAGATTAGGCCACATTTCTTTTGACCATATATCTAGGCTTAACACAAAGGAAATGGTGAAAGGTATTCCTTGTTTGAATTTTGAAAAGGACCGAGTTTGTGACGCATGTCAATTTGGGAAACAAACTAAGTCTTCCTTCAAGTCAATTAAGGATATCATGACATCACGTCCTTTGGAGTTAATCCACATGGATTTATTTGGCCCTACACAAACCAAAAGTCTAAGTGGGAATAGATTTGCATTTGTTTTAGTTGATGATTTTTCACGTTTTACTTGGGTTTTCTTTCTTGAGCATAAAAATCAAGCATTTTCGTATTTTCAAACTTTTAAAAAAGAGTTGAAAAAGAAAAAGATGTTTCGATTTTAAGAATAAGAAGTGATAGAGGAGGTGAATTCATTAACCAACCCTTTACCAGTTTTTGTGAAGAACATGGAATAAAGCATGAACTATCTTGTCCTAGAACTCCACAACAAAATGGAGTAGTTGAACGGAAAAATCGAACTTTGCAAGAGATGGCTAGGACAATGCTTAATGAATACGGTCTACCACATTATTTGTGGGCCGAGGCCGTTAATACATCATGCTACATATCAAATCGTGTTTTCTTGTGTAAAAATACTACAAAAACCTCTTTGAAATGTACTTTTCTAGAAAACCAAATGTTTCATATTTCAAGGTTTTTGGATGCAAATGTTTTGTTTTAAATACAAAAGATAATTTAGGAAAATTTGATCCTAAATCTTATGAGGCTATATTTGTGGGTTATTCTAGTACTAGTAAGGCTTATAGAGTCTTCAATAGGTCATCATTGACTATTGAGGAATCTATACATGTTAAGTTTGAGGAATCTAACTTGTTTGTTAAGAATGTTGTAGAAATAGATGCTTTGCATGAAGGTTTGGAGAAAGTGACCTTGGAGGATACACCTACTATGGGAGACAAGCCAAAGGATGATGAAGGAAGTGAAGCTAAAATACAAGAGGCTCAAGGAAATGAAGATCAAACAAATGGAGAAGAGCCCACTCAATAACTTCCAAAGGATTGGAGATACAATCCACATCATCCCAAGGACCTCGTCATAGGTGATGTATCAAAAGGGGTAACAACTCGCTCTAAACTTCATGACTATTGTGGACATTATGCATTTATTTCTCATGTTGAACCCAAGAACGTCCTCGAAGCCGAGGCCGATTCATATTGGTTGCTAGCTATGCAAGAGGAACTCAATCAATTTGAGCGCAACCAAGTTTGGCACCTTGTTCCTAGGCCCCACGATAGACCAACAATTGGTACTAAGTGGATCTTTAAGAACAAGTTGGATGAATCGGGTAACGTTGTTAGGAATAAAGCTAGGTTAGTTGCCCAAGGTTACACTCAAATCGAAGGAATCGATTTTGAAGAAACCTTTGCACCCGTAGCACGGCTTGAAGCCATACGGATGACACTAGCATTTGCCTCATATAAAGATTTTAAATTGTTTCAAATGGATGTTAAAAGTGCTTTTCTAAATGGTTTTATTGAAGAGGAAGTGTATGTTGAACAACCTCCCGGGTTTGTTGATCTTACACATCCGGATTTTGTTTTTAAATTAGATAAAGCTCTTTATGGTTTAAAACAAGCCCCTAGGGCTTGGTATGAAAGACTTTCTTCATTTTTGATTTCAAATGGTTTTAAGAAAGGTAAAATTGATACAACCTTGTTTACAAAACATGTAGAAAATGATATTCTTATTGTGCAAATTTATGTAGATGATATTATTTTTGGTTCTACTAATGAATCTTTTTGCCAAGCTTTTGAATCATGCATGAAGGATGAATTTGAAATGTCTATGATGGGGAACTCAACTATTTTCTTGGACTCCAAATCAAGCAAAGGAAGGATGGGATCTTTATCAATCAAGCCAAGTACACAAAGGAATTAATCAAAAGGTTGGGCTTGAAGAATCTAAAGTAAGCAAAACTCCCATGGCAACAACTACCAAGCTTGACAAGGATGAACAAGGTAAAAGTGTAGACATTAAATTATATCGTAGCATGATAGGTAGCTTGCTTTATTTGACGGCTAGTAGGCCGGATATTATGTTTTCCGTTTGTCTTTGTGCACGTTTTCAATCTTGTCCTAAAGAATCTCACATAATTGCGGTTAAACGCATAATTAGATACCTAAAGGGCACTATTGAAATGGGTTTGTGGTATCCGAAAACCGGCCAATTTTCAATGACGAGTTTTTCGGATGCCGACTATGCGGGTTGTAGGGTAGATAGGAAGAGCACAAGTGGAACATGTCAATTCTTAGGTAATTGTCTTGTATCTTGGTCTTCCAAAAAGCAAAATTCGGTAGCCCTTTCAACCGCCGAGGCGGAGTATGTTGCAGCCGGAGCTTGTTGTGCACAAGTTCTTTGGATGAAACATACTCTCCTTGACTATGATTTACACTTTGATCATGTTAAAATATTTTGTGATAATACTAGTACTATTCACATGACAAAGAATGCAAATCAACATAGTAAAACCAAACACATTGACATTAGGTATCACTTTCTTAGAGATCATTATGAGAAAGGTGATATTGATATTGATTATGTTTCTACCGATTTTCAACTTGCTGATATTTTTACTAAACCTCTAGATTATGCTAGATTTTCATTTATTTGTGGTGAGTTGAATGTTTGCGTGATAGATTCTTAAAAATATTTCTATTTTGGTGTTTTGTTTGTTTTAATTTTAACCCTTTTGATGTATGACAAAAAGGGGGAGAAAAAGAAATAAGTTTACTTATAGTTTGAGTTTTGGGAGAAAAAGATTAAAACTATAAGTTTAAGAGAAAGTATAAGTTTAATTGGTATATAAGATTAAGTTTGATTTCAATTGGTATTTAAGTTTTTGATTTTCAATGTTTTCAATGCTTCATGTATCTCACTCAGAGTTATTTTTTACATAGCATTGTTTGAGGGGGAGCTTTCCAAGCTCTTCTTCCTTTATTTGTTTAAATAACTTATATGTTTTGTCATCATCAAAAAGGGGGAGATTGTTGGCCCAAGGTTACAATCACCCGTCTTTAGTGTGTTTTGATGATTACAAAACATAATAGTTATTTGTACTAATATTATTTGTTGTTTAAGTGTGTTTCAGGTTTTCTATCTTGCATAGGTGTTTTCTTCCCTAAAGGAAGGTGACTTGGACTCAAGATAACTCAAATTGGGCTCAAGATGCAAAATTGAAGATCAAGTGGAGAAAGCCCCTCTTGAAGCCTTGAAGTCCTTAGAACTTTGTAAGAATAGAATGTTAAAGTTGAGTATATGATATTTGGCTCTAGGATACACACACACATTTTTCCTTACAAAATTCTATGTTTTAAAAATGTTTGTTTCTAAGTTTTATTCCTAAGTTTATATATACATGTATCCAAACTTGTTACAAATTGAATATCTTGTTTAAAACATGTGTATAGACTATTTTTTGCATAATACTTAGTTATAAGTATCTCAAAATATTTTTTCACAGAATTTTCCAACTCAAAATCCTGCCAGTTTTCCCTGTTTCAGGTTGACCGGCCGACCGCCCGGTCGAGCGGCGCCTGTGTCAGGACGTGCACGTTTGTGCACGTCTGTCGGTCGACCGGCCCGGTCGACCGACTGTAAGCAGGCCGCTCTCGGTTTGTTTTGGTCGACCGCCCGGTCAACCGCACTAAGGAAACTGTGTTTCCTTTGAGGAGACGGTCGACCGGACGGTCGACCGAAGCCCAACGGCTCTTTGCCAGCAAGGCGACGGTTGACCGGACCGGTCGACCGCCAAGCCTGCTGCTGGCCAACGGCTCTTTCCTCTTTGGGCAAGTCTGAAAATCTGTTTTTTCTGTCTTCTTTATCAGAGTTTTAGAGAGTTGTTGGAGGCCTTTTGTAGGTCAAATTAGGTGTAAAGAAAAGAGTTTTAACCTATTCTCTCCTTATAAATAGAGGGCAATAGGTCTTTGTTATTCACTTAGAAAAATCCTTGGTTTTCATTGTTTTCAAGAGAAAGAGAAAAATTGTTTCAAAGCTTTCATTTCCAACTCTTTTAAAGTTTGTTTTTCAGTTGTGTTTGATTGCCAATATCACTCTACAACTGAAGTTTTCTCACCACACTTCATAGAGCCAAAAGTCCTTTACTCATACTATAGAGAAGTTGTAAAAAGAGTGAGAGTGTTGTAAAAGAGTTTGAGAAAGAGCTTTGTGATCTTGAGGAGATCACTATTGTTCTTGTGATCCTTGTTCTTGTGGAGACAACTCCTAGGTGGAGTTCTTTGTAAGTTGTGAAGCTAAGGGCTTGGGGTCTTCGGTAGACCAAACTTGTACGGCATCCTCGGTGGATAGTGGAAACCCTTCACGGAGGTGAAGGCGGGGACTAGAGCGGTGGCTCGAACCTCGAAACAAATCAATTGTGTTTGCGATTGCCTTGCGTTATTCTTGCTTTACATTTCTCTTGCTTTATATTGTCTTCAATTATTTGCTTGAGAACTAACCCTTTTCCTTGTGCAATCTTCTCTTGTTTGTTTTTACTTGTGTTGTTGATTGTGTGTATTTTATCATAGCATTTCATTCTTTACTTGTTCGATCATATCTCATACAACACGGTTGCATTGCGCACCTCTAACCCATTTTAAGGGGAATTGGGAGGAAGGAGTTCAGAACCTCTCACGGGGTATTCGGCTCTTAGTCGTGTTTTGAGAGATCGTTGCATCACTCATTCAATAAAGTTTAAAAAGATCATTAGATTAGCAATTACACCTATTCACCCCCCCTCTAGGTGTATTTCATATACTTGTACAACTAGTGAGCCACAAATAGATTATTATATGTTTGTACTTGAATGCTCATTTGTACTTATTAGGTGTACTAGTATAGTCTAGTTTTGATGATTCATGCATTTTGACTTGTATCCCATTTTGTACACGTTTTTCTTGTTTATGTTTAAACTTCATGTATATGTCTATTTTGTCTAAACTAATAGTTATACATATACATCCTTGAGCCACTTGCCTTCATGCATATACTTTTGTGGACTCATCTATGTTTGGATATGTATGTATACTCTAGTTTGTACAAAACATACATATACCTTGAAGGATTTCGAGTTTTGATGATTTTCATGTTTTTAAGGAATTTCATATTTTGAGCTTGATTGCCTATTTCTATGACTTTGTATTTCACATTATACTTGTACACTCACATCATTTTTGTTTACTCATGATTTGTTTTCATGAGACTATATATGCTTTATAGACCCTTGAGTGTTTGATGATCATGTGATTTTCATATTTTCATGGATAATATTTTTGTTTTATTCCTTGCTTGAAGGGTTTCGTATTAGTTTTAAAAATTTTCAAATAACTAGTTGTGGTATTCTTCATATGGTAGAGTTTTCATTTGTGTTAAAACTATTTTCAAACTTACTTTTAAAACCCCTACCCATTTAAGGGTGGTTGGCTGGGCGACCATGCCTTGTATGCTCATTATTGAAAATCTATTTAAAATATGTGCATGAAATGGGTGGTAGGAAGTATGAGTTATACACTTGATCTAATTATACTTTCAATTGGTATCATTGTATCTTTTCAATTGGTACCACTATTGACATTTTTTTATGCTCACATATGTTTTTACATATGTATGCTTACACTTCCAATAGTATCAATTTCGATTGGTATTTAATTTTTCATACATATATATATGTTTTATTTGTGCTTACTATATCTCTATATCTTTGAGCACAAATTTGGTTATGCTAAGCTTGATTTCTTAAATGACTATTATATTTCAATTGATTATTTTTCAATTAGTATTTTATACAAGCTTATGCATCATTTTATTTGGTATTTCATAAAGGGGGAGAAAATTCATATTTCACCTTTCAATTGGTTTTGTTTACCTTTGGTATTCCACTCCCACACTTTATGTTAAAAAAATAATTGAAAAATTAATATTGATTTTTATTTGGTATCATACGCTCCTAATGAAAATCACTTTCAATATGTTAAAGATTGGTTAATGTTTTTCAAATTGGTATCAAAGTGTAAAATATTTTCAATTGGTACTAGTTTTTACAATTGGTATCAAGATTACCTATATGTTTACATATTTCAATTGATATCAAAATTTTGGTTGGTTTCTTCAAAATGTTTTATGTACTTTCAGTATGTACACACACACACACATATACATATATGTATGTATATATATGTATGTATGTATATGTGGTAATGTTAAGTTCTTCCTTTTCCTCCTCCTTTGATTTGAAAGATCATACACACGTGTTCCGTTCGATCTATTTCTTTATTTCCCCATGAATCGTATGCTTGTGACAATAGCGACAAATTTTCTCAAGTCTAATCGACTGGGTGTATTGTGTCGATTCTTTTGAGTAATATATCTAGAAATGCCCGGGGATTCCTTATTGACACCATTTTGGATACAACTTGTACATTCCAAAATAACTCTAACTTGGACATCATTGCCCTTAGCCATGAACGTCCTTTGAATTTTTGTTTGATCGACTTAACTCTTCTATACTCATATTCCCCAAAAAGTGGATCTCGATCTAATAGCTATGAGTAAATTAAATACATGCGTTAAGATACGAAGGCTTCTTATTCCACAACAACGAAAGTACTTTTTCATTCTTTCATATACTAGGGGTTTTCACTTGGAAAAGAAAATGTTCCATACTAATGGATTCAGGTCTATAACCATGGGCTCCAATGCACGAGATCTTGTAGCACTTATCAATGAGGCCCTATCAATTAGTACACAGAAGAAATCAATTATAGAAACTAATACAATTGATCGGCTCTTCATAGACAAACTTGGGATTTGTGATCCCAAGTAAGATCGGTTCAGGATCAAGGGATCCTTTACTATCAGATAAGAAGGGTTGTTGCACAAAATGTACTTCTAAGATCGAATCTATGTTTCAATGTATCTACCCATACCACACACACACACACACACACACACACACACACACACACACACTATAGGGCTCTGGAGATGAATACCGAAAGAGCTTACCGGATGCACCATCGACCTCAGACTGCTCGACATACCGAAAGAGCTTATCGGATGCACCATCGACCTCAGACAGCTCGACATATATATATATATATATATATATATATATATATATATATATATATATATATATATATATATATATACATATATATATATATACACACACACACACACATATATATATATACACACACACACACACACACACACATATACATATATACACACACACACACACACACACACACACACAGATATATAATATATATATATATATATATATATATATATATATATATATATATATATATATATATATATATAATATATATATATATATATATATATATATATATATATATATATATATATATATATATATATATGTATATGTATATATGTGTGTGTGTGTGTGTGTGTGTGTGTGTATATATATATGCACGATATAGTATATCTGTTTGTGAAGTAATTACTAAGCTTCCTTCGACTCCATGTCTGAATACAATAAGGTGTTAATAAGTTCTAAAGAATCAATTGATTGATGGTCAAATCCCTCCACGATGCATTTTATTCCAATTTTGACTAAGCGGGGGATCAAATCGTATAGTTCATTTGTTGGTAGCTTGGAGGATTACATATATGACAATTGCTTTCCAATTAGCTGTTTTTGCATTAACTGTGACTTCATCAATCTTACTGATTAGTGTACCCGTTGTATTTGCTTCTTCGGATGGTTGGTCAAGCAACAAAAATGTTGTATTTTTCACTACATCATTATGGATTAGATTAGTCTTTCTGGTAGCAATCCTTAATTCTCTCATCTCTTGAACTTCTTTTTAGCATTTTCTCGATCCAAAAATGTGGATTGTGAGACACATTAAGATTCAATTTGAGTTCCAAAGAAAATTTCTATTGAATTTGTTATTAATAGAATATAATAATAATCTTATCTTAATTGGATTCTCACTTTACTATCTTACTTTACTCTTTACTATAGTATTTATATCTGGCCCTACGCAAATATGATCCAGACACATATATATCATATATGTCATATATGTGTGGACATATGCGTACATATCAGGAAACGAATAAAATGCGGATATGGTTGAATGGTAAAATTTCTCTTTGCCAAGGAGAAGATGCGGGTTTGATTCCCGCTATCCGCCCATGATGAAGTAATGTACTATGATATAAAATTCGGTATAGTTGATTATGTTACTAGTAGTTCTATTATAATAGTTCTATTTTCCCTTTTTTTGTCCCTCTCATCCAAAAACAAAAAATAGTCATTAATTACTAGTTAACAGAATCGCACCTAAAAATCAAAATTTTAATTTTTTTGACAAAAAAATGTTGTGGAGTTAGGATTTGAACCCGTGACCTCAAGATTATGAGCCTTACGAGCTACCAAACTGCTCTACTCCGCGCTAAAGAACTAATGGGAGAAGAAAGATTGGATATGCCCCTCTACCATATCTATACAGATAGAATAGTCTATTTATACAAAATGGTAAAGTGGGCCCCTCTATGATCACAGATCATAGAGATTTATACAAACAAGCAACGAAATTTTTATCCTTACCACCTGGATCTTGTTGCGCCCGATAACAAGCATGCATGAACTATTTCTCAAAGTACGTGTCCGGATAGTCCAAAGTCTCGATAGTTAGCTCTAGGTCTTCCAGTAAAAAAACAACGTCGATGAAGACGTATAGGTGCACTATTACATGGTGGGGATTGCAATTTTCCATGAATTTCTCATTTTTCACTCAACGACGAAACCCTGCTTATTTTTTTTGAGGATGGACGAATAAAATGATATTTCTGTTCTAATTTCTGTCGCTTCTTCTCCCTCTGAATCAACATTTTCTTGCCATAATGTTCAGTTCCTATTATTATCAATGATACAGTTCGGATCCTAGACATAAAAATATAAGAAGGGGGATCCCCTTCTTCATCGAAGCAAATGAGATTGTTGTTGATACAATACAAAATAAATAAAAAATAACTAAATTAACCAAATTTTTCTGACGTAGAGGCCATCAAAAAAGCTACATAAGTGAATATATAACCTACAGAAAAGTGTGCCAATCCAACCAATCTTGCTTGCACAATGGAAAGAGCACTGGCTTATCTCTTCATCGAATCAAATTAGCCAAAGGCGTGCGTTCATGAGCCTATGCTAAAGTTTCAATTAATTCTTGCCAATATCCCTGCTAGAAAATTAAGAACATAAATCTAGTAGCCCAAACAAGATGCCTAAATAAAAAAATCCACGCCCACACCGATAAACTATTCATACCAAAAGGGGTATATTCATTGATAAGTTGTGAAGAATTTAACCATAGATAATCTCTTAACCACCCAATCAAATAAGTGAAAGATTCATTAAATTACGAAACATTACCCTGCCATAATGTGATGTGTTTCCAATCCCAATAAAAGGTTACCCATCCAATGGCATTTAACATCCCGAAAACATCCAAATAAAATACGTCCCAAGCAAAAATATCACAAGTACCCCCACGTCCTGGGCTGTCGCAAGGAAAACTATAACCGAAATCCTTTTTATCTAGCATTAATTTAGAATCACGTGCATCTAAAGCACCTTTTACTAAAATCAATGTAGTTGTATGCAAACCTAGAGCAATTGCATGATGAACTAAGAAATCTCCCGGACCTATTGTTAAGAAAAGTGAATTATTATTTTCATTAATAACATTTAACCAGCTGAGTAACCATATGCTTTGACCTACATTGGATACCGGTTCAGTTGTTGACGATAAGAGTACATCGAACCCGTATGAAGTCTTACCATAAGCGGATTGTATCCATTGGGCAAATATAGGTTTGATCAAGATTTGTTTTTCCAGAATACCAAAAGCGAGCATGATGTCATTATGAACATAAATACCTAAGGAATTGAACCCTAGAAATAGGTCTTTTTCAAATTGATTCAACCACAGAATACCTAGGTATCTAGGGAATAGTCGCTTCTAAAGTGAATCCTCCCTAGATGCATGAATTTTATTATGATCTAGTCCACGAAAATATGGATCGCGTGTTACAGATAAAAAAAATGAAGTTTTTCTTTAAAATTTATAAAAAGAAAATAAAATAATTCTAATAGATTTAAAATGTAAACATATTCTTAGGTAAACTGATTGCGAAATGCTTTTGTAGAGTGTCCAATATCTATTTTACATCTTTCGTAAAAAAATATTTAATTCTCATAAGATCTTCATGACCGTTGCTCAAAAGGTCCAATAATGTATGTATATTGGACCTTTTGAGACAATTATAGGTCTTGGGGGGTAGTTCTAATTCGTCAATAGAAATACATTTCAATGGAATTCCCTTTTTGTTTTTCTTTAGATTAGTTAATCTATTTTGAAAGGTAAAAAGGGGTAGAGTAAACCTGTTTTTATTTTCTTCGAAATGAATGTCCCCTTCCTCCGCATGTAGAAAAGGAATAAATAAATCAATCAAATTACGAGAAGCTTCATAAAGTGCTTCCTTAGGAGTTAAACTTCCATTCGTCCATATTTTTAGAAAAAGTATTTCTTGTATTTCCTTTCCATTCCCATAGAAATGAATATTATGATTCGCATTTTGAACAGGCATCGATACAACATCTATAGGATAACTTCCATCTTGAGAGTTATTTGTGGGGTTAATACGGTATCCGCGATCTCTCTTGATTTGTAATTTAATACGCAAATCAATTGGTTCTGTCAGGTTAGCTATATGTTATGTTGTGTCAACTATTTCCATGGAAGGTGGTGAGATGATATCTTGAGCGGTTACGTATCTAGGACCTCTGACACAAATGGATGCTCTCTAACTCCATACAGATTACTACTCAATACAATTTCTTTGAAATTTATGAAAATTTCATGTACTGATTCCTCAGTACCTACTATCGTAGAATATTCATGCGGCACCTTCTCAAATTTTGCACGTGTGATACATGTTCCTTTTATTTTTCCAAGTAAAGCCCTTCGTATGGAAATACCTATGGTATCGGCTTGACCTTTCATGAGCGGGGACAAAATGGAACGACCATAATAAAGAAGCTTACTGTTTACTCTTGATTCAACACATGTTCACTATAGTGTTCGAGTGGATGTTGCTATTTTCTCTCGAACCATACTAATATTATTATTTGATCAGATCATTGAATCATTTATTTCTCTTGAAATCTTTATTATTTTTACACACATCTTTTTTTAGGAGGTCGACATTCATTATGTGGCATAGGTGTTACATCACGTACGAAACTTAGTAGTATACCACTTCTATGAATGGCTTGTAATGTTGCGTCTCTTCTGAGACCTGGACCTTTTATCATAACTTCTGCTCATGGCATACCCTGAACAACTACAGTATGAATAGCATTTTTGGTGGTGGCTTGAGCAACATAAAGTGTCCGTCTTCGTGTGCTTTTGAATGCAGAAGTACCAGCAGAGGTCTAAGAAACCACCTGACCTCGTACATCTGTAACAGTTACAATGATATTGTTGAAACTCGCTTGAACATGAATAACCCCTTTTGGTATTCTAAGTCCATTCTTATGTGAACCAGTATGTCCATTCCTACGCGAACCAACTATTGGTATAGGTTTTGCCATATTTTATTATCTCATAAATATGAATCAGAAATATATAGAAAGATACAGAGATATCTATTCATGTTAAAGCGGATCCTTTATTTTTACATGGCCCTTCCTGTTGGCCCGAAGGCCCATCACTCTAATTTTGATGATGATTAACTCATGTAGTTATAGTACTAATATCTTGTGTTTAATTAGTATCAGATATTTGATCAAGATCTTAGTTGGTGTTTAGCTTCAACAAAGAATTTAAAGTCAAAGTTTTGAAGCTAGCACGTATTGATTCAAGAGCTCACGCATCAAGATTGCATCAAAGTACTCAAGAGGAGTCTAGCTCATTGGATCAAGGTTTGGACCAAGTCAAGAAAGAGAAGAAGACCTTCAAGAGAAGATTTCTAAGAAGACTTGTGTCATGTTTGTAAGTGTTAAAATTTTATTTTAAGATAAAATGTAAAGGATAGATCAGTTGGTGGATTGCTCAAGTTCATATACACTCACACACAAGATTTATATGTGTTTTCATAAAAGAGTTTTCGTTTTAGAAAATATCGATTTGGTTTTTAAGCTTCAAAATATACATGTTTTTTATCAAAACTTATTTTAGAGCTTATTGTCAAAAACTTAGATATTTCATCATATATGTGTAGTGGATCATATCCATACACACTAAGCTTCAAAAGTGTTTAGAATATCTTATTTTGTATTTGAAAAAGTTTTGGAAAAATCGCTTTTGAAAAATACAGGTTTTTGTTTAAGGAAAACTTCTATATTACAAAAATAGTTCAAAATATTTGTAATATGTTTTGATTTTTAATCAAATATGTTTGTATATCAAAGTATATCAATGAACCTATTTTTGTAGAATTTATGGGATTTTATTGAAGATAAAAAGACCAAATTTTAATCCTTAAAAACCTATGTTCTGGCCTTCTGCCGGTTAACACACGGTCGACCTAGCCAGAGATCGATTGACCGGGCGGTCGACTGATGTGCATAAATATGCACAACCTAGTTTGGCTGGGAGGTCGGTCGACCGACCTGGTCGACCGCTAGAGTGTTCTGCTCTCTGGATCTGGCCTCGGTCGACCGGGCGGTCGACCGACTGAGAGCTTCTGCTCTCTGTATCTAGGCCTCGGTCGACCGGCCGGTCGACCGATGGCACAACGGTCAGAAATCTAACCATTGGCCGATCGATCGGGTGGTCGACCGACAACAGAAAGTTCTGCTGAGTTGTCCCCAACGGCTAGTTTTTGGAGCCTATTTATATGGGGCTGTTTTGGGCTATTTTCAACAAGATTTTAGGTGGGTTTCAAGCTAATTTTTCCTACCTTTCTAAATGTTTATCTCCACTTGTTTTAGAGCCAAATACTTCCACGTCAAAAGGAGAGTTTTTCAAGAGTGTTTGAAAAAGAGATTTCTTGAATTTTTCACTATAAATTCTATCCAAGTTTTTCTCACAAATACTTGAGCTATCCATTTCTACATCAATCCTATAGGGATCTTTGTTGTTAGAGAGTTTTAAGTGATCAAAGTGTTGAGATCACCAAAGTGTTTCATCTTTGTATTTAAGGAGGCGAACGTGCGGGTTCGTGTTGTTTCGAGTTCTTGTGGGAGCTCGGTGTAGAGGTGCGGCCTCGGCAAGCTAGTGTGCTTGCGTGTATAGTTCTTGCAGGAACAAGAGAGGGACTAGTGAGTCTAAGGAGTTCTAGTGTGAACTCGTTGTAGGTGTTGCGGCACCGAGTGATTCGGTGGGATCGATTCTAATGAAATCCTTTATAGTGTTAAAGTCAGGGACGTAGAGCAAGGGTGCTCGAACCTCGAAATAAATCTCCCGTATTTGTGATTACTCTCTCTATCTCTCACTTGTGTTTATATCTTGAATACTCTTATTGTTCATATTCATTACTTGCTTGATATACTTGTGCTTAAATTGATATGTACTTGGGGATTGTTTGCTCACACTTGTATTCAACCAAGAGAGCCATAGCGGCACCTCAACTCTTATCTAGAGGAATCTTGAGGAGATAGTCCAGAGCCCTTCACCGAAAATTCGGCTACACTCTTAGGTTATATCTTGTGTGTTTAGCTTAATAGTTTTTAGTTTGCCTAAATAGTTTAATTCTAAATTAATACATCATTAGATTAGCTAGTCACCTATTCACCCCCATCTAGGTGATTTCAATTGGTATCAGAGCTTGGTGCTCTTGATTTGGGTCTAACAGCCTAGAGTTAAAGATCCTCATTTTTAGCTAATCACAATATTTGTAAACACACACATGGATTTTATGTCACCTCCCATGTTGATATTCTTAACATCCAAACTTGAAAAGTTAAAATATCTATGTACCTCAAAGCCCTAGGTATTCATGTTTATTTTGTCACTATTAAAAATTCATATTGTTTAAATGGCAAACATCTAAAGGCTAATGAAAAAGCCGTCCATGCCTTAAAGTCAACCCTAAATGATGATTATTTATGTAGGGTTTCTAACTTTGATTCAGCTTTTGTAGTATGGAACACTTTAGTCTCCCTTGGTGAACAAAAGTAATATTATGCGGGGAGTGACTCGGATGATGGAAGTAAGGCTTCCAACATATGCTACTTGGCTCAAGGGGATAACCCCCTTGAGATAAATTCTGAATCCGAGCTTGATGAGGATGTTGACTTGTCATATGATGATCTTGCTTCATTCTCTCAACAACTTCTTGAAAAATATGACTTGCTTAAAAAGGATAATAAGAAATTGAAAAATAAATTTGATTCCATGTTAAAAGAAAAAGATTCCTTTCAAAATAAATTGGAATACATTTCAAAAGAAAATGATTTGTTGAAAAGGAGAATATTTCCTTGTCCTCTAAGCTAAATGATATTTGTGAAGGAAATAAACCTTTGAAAAATAAAATCACTTTGGTCGAAAAAGAAAAAGAGATTGCTTTAGATGAAAACAACTTTTTGAAAAGAAAAGTTATTTCAAAAGAAAAGAAAAATATTTTTAAAAAGAAAAAGAGTGTTGAGTCTCATTCCCCCATGCTTTTCAGGTACCATTGATAAAAATGAGATTCAATTTTTGAAAAATAGAATAGATTGTTTGAGCTCAACTTTGAGCAATTGTGCATTTAATCATAATAAATTGGAAACCTTGTTTCAAAAGAAACAAGCTCCACATGTTCACGTACATCACCCACGGCACACATATGCACACTTTGTACATCATGATCACACTCATTCTCATGTGCATACTAGAGTGTACAAATGTACACATTGCGGCCGCAAAGGCCATTTAGCAAAGTTTTGTTTTGATAAGATAAATCATATTAATTTTGCTAATAAAAATGTTTGGATTCCGAATAATGCTAACCCTGTGGATCTAAATAAAAATGGGTACCAAAGTCCCCACCTCTTATATTTGATGTAGGTGTGGGCTCTCATATGACGTGAGAAAATTGGTGACTTGGTGGTGGATGCATGGGCTAGATGGACATACAATTGATGCATCACTATCAAGGAAGTTTGGTGGGAGGACCACCATGGTTTGGAGATATAGAGATGCGCCCTAATGGTTTTGGTAACTATCTCTAAACTTCTATTTAGTTTACATGCTTTTAGATTATTGAGTTTTAGCATATTTTTCATGATTGTTATTAAATGCCATGTTATTTAGACTTATGAAATACATGTATAGTAATTGAGATACACCCATGTTCATATGGATTCATATTTTGTGTTCTCATTTTAGTTTCGCTATTATGTATATCATTACTCTTAAATATGTGCATTTACCTTAATAATTATGTTTGTTTATGGTTTTGCACTTCATGTTTTGTTTACATGTTTAAATATATATTTTCCTTAAGACTTGTGCATATACTCGTACAAGTAGTGAGCAACAATTGATTCCTATATGTTTGTACTTCATTGCTCATTTGTACTCATTACATGTACATGTATAACCTAGTTTTTGATGATTCTTTCATTTATACATGTTTTCCCTATTCTTGTATATGTTTTGCTTCATGTATATGTAATTTTGTCCAAAACTAATAAATATACATGTATACCCTTGAGTCACTCGCCGTCATGCAAATTACATTATGGACTCATTTATATTTAAGATATGCATGTATATATATATATTTTAGTTTTGATAAAACATACATATACCTTGAAGTTTGTTTTTAATACATTTTTATGATTTTCATATTTTTGGTAAAAGAAATTCATGTTTACTTTGAGCTTTATTGATTATTTTCATGAATATGCTATTCACATAACCTTTGTATACTCACACTTCTTTGTTTACTCATGACCTTGCTTCATGAGCACATTTTTGAGTTTTATAGATTTCGAGTGTCAACTCTTGTGTCTTTAGTATGTTTCATAAGATATATATGATTTGTTTTCATGTTTGAAGGATCTTTAACTAGTTTTTCAAAAATTACTTTTAAACTAGTTACTTATTCTTCATTTGGTAGTGTTTTCAATCAACAAACATTTTCAAACTCTTATTTTTGAAAACCCTAAGCAACTTTAAGGGCGGATGGTTGGGTGACCATGCCTTATGAGTCTTATTGAAAATCTTTTTATTATGTGCATAAATAGGGTGGATAGTTATGAGTAATGCACATGATCTTCATGATATTCACTTTTGTATACTCATACATAATTTTTTCGATATGTATGCTTCAAATTTCAATAATATCAATTTCAATTGGTATTTTCATTTTCATACATATATATGATTTGATTGTGCTTGATTTACAATATCCTTACATGTTTAAAGCACAAATTACTAAGCTTGACTAATTTTTAAATGTTAATTGGTACTTTAATGAGCTTATGCATTATTTTCAATTGGTATTTCAATTGATATCAAAATATACTTCATACTTTACCTTTTAATTGATATCAAATTTACAATATACTTCAATTGGCATATTTGTTTCGATTTCAATTAGGTTTCAATTTCAATAGTATCAAAAATGTTTTACGTTTTATTTGGTATCAAAATCTACCATATATTTCAATTGGTATCAAAATATAAAATATTTTACTTTCATTGGTATCAAAATTTACAAATGTTTCAATTTCAATTGCTATTAAAAAATTTCAGTTTCTATTGGTATCAAAAATCTTGTGATATCTTAAAATTTTGTTTATTTACAGGTGATATCTTAAAGTTTTGCTTATTTACAAGTGGTATCTCAAAATTTGTTTTATTACTTTAAGTATTATCAAAATTCGTGTTAAAAATATTTTGATATGTATTGCTTATATGCTAGGGGAGCTTAACATCTCTTCTATATATAGATTCATGTTGAGTGTATCCTATATTGAGGTGCTTGACATCTCTTCTTTATGTGATACATTATGTAGGGAGTTTAACATCCCATTTATGCATTGTATATTATGCTTTATGTGAGTTAGGGTTTTCTCATCCCTTCTTTATGTAAAGCATGTATTAGGGGGAGCTAACTTAACGTCTTCCTCTTTATGAATGTATATCACATATATCCTTATTATTGATTTACTTTTCACCCCTTTGTTGATGGTTGACAAAAAGGGAGAGAATAATTTGAGTTTATATATGCATATTTAGAAACTGAGTTTATGCATATATTGAGTTTATGCATGTTCTATTTTATGTTTATATAAAAAGGGGAGAAGGATTTTGAAAGTTTATACAAAAATAGGGAGAAAGTTTTCGGGGAGAAGAATTCTTGATTTATGCATTTTTCTCTCACCTTATTTATGCGTATATATTTGTTTAGTTTTATGCACTTCATTGGATATCTATTTGTTTAGTTTATGCATGAGTTAAGGGGAGCTTCTATAAAGCTTAACTTTAATCCATGCATATATAACTCCAGGAGTTTTGTCATCATCAAAAAGGGGGAGATTGTTGGCCCGAAGGCCCATTACTATAGTTTTGATGATGATTAACTCATGTAGTTATAGTACTAATGATCTTGTGTTTAATTAGTATCAGGTACTTGATCAAGATTTTAGTTGGTGTTTAGCTTCAACAAAGGATTTAAAGTCAAAGTTTTGAAGGTAGCACGTGTTGATTCAAGAGCTCGCGCATCAAGATTGCATTAAGTACTCAAGAGGAGTCTAGCTCATTAGATCAAGGTTTGGACCAAGTCAAGAAGGAGAAGAAGACCTTCAAGAGAAGATTTTCAAGAAGACTTGTGTCATGTTTGTAAGTGTCAAGATTTTATTTTAGATAAAATGTAAAAGATAAATCATTTAGTGGATTGCTCAAGTTCATATACACTCACACACAAGATTTATATGTGTTTTCATAAAAGAGTTTTCATTTTGAAAAACCGGTTTGGTTTTTAAGCTTCAAAATATACATATGTTTTATCAAAACTTATTTTATAGCTTATTATCAAAAACTTAGATATTTCATCATATATGTATAATAGATAATATTCATACACACTAAGCTTCAAAAGTATTTAGAATATCTTATTTTTGTATTTGGAAAAGTTTTTGAAAAATCATTTTTGAAAAATACAGGTTTTTGTTTAAGGCAAAACTTCTATATTACAAAAATAGTTCAAAATGTTTGTAATATATTTTGATTTTTAATCAAACATGTTTGTATATCAAAGTATATCAATGAACCTATTTTTGTAGAATTTATGGGATTTTATTGAAGATAAAAAGACCAAATTTAATCCTTAAAAAACCTGTGTTCTGGCCTTCTGCCGGTCGACCGCACGGTTGACTAAGCTAGAGGTCGGTCGATCAGGCGGTCGACCGATGTGCACAAACGTGCATAGCCCAGTTTGGCTGGAGGGCCGATCGATCGACCCGGTCGACCGCCAGAGAGTTATGCTCTCTGGATCTGACCCCGGTTGACTGGCAGAGAGCTTCTGCTCTCTGTATCCAGGCCTCGGTCGACCGGCCGACCGACCGATGGCACAACGGTCAGAAATCTGACCGTTGGGCGGTCGACCGGGCGGTTGACCGACAGCAGAAAGTTCTGCTGAGTGTCCCCAATGGCTAGTTTTTGGAGCCTATTTATATGGGGTTGTTTTAGGCTGTTTTCAAAAAAGATTTTAAGTGGGTTTTCAAGCTAGTTTTTCCTACCTTTCTAAGTGTTTACTCCACTTGTTTAAAGCCAAATTTTTATATCAAAAGAAAGTTTTTCAAGATTGTTTTGAAAAGAGATTTCTTGAGTTTTTCACAAATTCTATCCAAGATTTTCTCACAAATACTTAAGCTATCCATTGCTACTTCAATCCTATAGGGATTTTTATTGTGAGAGAGTTTTTGGTGATCAAAGTGTTGAGATCATCAAAGTGTTTCATCTTTTTATTTGAGGAGGTGAATGTGCGGGTTCGTTGTTTCGAGTTCTTGTGGGAGCTCGGTGTAGAGGTGTGGCCTCGGCAAGCTAGTGTGCTTGCGTGTGTAGTTCTCGCGGGAACAAAAGTGGGACTAGTGAGTCCAAGGAGTTCTAGTGTGAACTCATTATAGTGTTTGCGGTACCGAGTGATCCGGTGGGATTGATTCTAGTGGAAATCCTTCATAGTATTGAAGGCGGAGACGTAGAGCAAGGGTGCTCGAACCTCGAAACAAATCTCTCGTGTTTGCGATTGCTCTCTATCTCTCACTTGTGTTATATCTTGCATGCTCTTATGTTCATATTCATTATTTGCTTGATATACTTGTGCTTAAATTTATATATGCTTGGGGATTGTTTACTCACACTTGTATTCAACCAAGAGAGCCATAGAGACACCTCATCTCTTATCTGGAGGAATCTTGAGGAGATAGTCTAGAGCCCTTCACCGGAAATTCGGCTACACTCTTAGGTTATATCTTGTGTGTTTAGCTTAATAGTTTTTAGTTTGCCTAAATAGTTTTAATTTCGTATTAATTCATCATTAGATTAGCTAGTCACCTATTCACCCCCCCTTTAGGTGATTTCACTTCCTTGTAAAACTTTAGAAAGATTATCATTGTCTCTGTTAATGTTTTGGATTGGAACAAATCACTTTAATTCATCCGTGTCTATGGATCAATCGACATTTTTCACAAATTATACGAACAGAAGCCCTATTTTCATATTCTCACCCCTTACCTTAATTTGGAATCAGTTCCTGGAAGAAATAAGCCTCTTATATTTTTAAGCTTCTAATTGGACCCCCCATGAAAGGAATGTTTTCAAAAATTATCTAATCGCTTGAATCTTTGTTGCGAAGTCTGTAAATTATACGCCCCTGGTTGAATCATACTAGCTTACTTCGATTTTGACTCTATCTCCCCGCAGTATCCGTATTAAAGTGCGTCAGATCCTTCCTGAAATATAACCTAGAATTAGATCTTAATTATCAAAATGGACCTGGAACATACCATTAGGAAGTGATTCAGTAATTAAACCTTCATCAATCCATTTTGTTCTTTCATTCTAGGTAACCCCCTTGAAGTATCAACTAATGGATGAAGAGTTATATAACTCACTTCCCCCTCTATTTCACAAATAGGAAGTTAGAGATAAATTTAGGATACCGGAGGAGCATCACCGTATATAACACAAAATTTCTCCTCCAATTTTTTCTAGTCTTGCTTCTCGATCTGTCATTATGCCTCGAGAAGTAGAAAGAATTACAATTCCCATTCCACCTAAAATCTTGGGTATTTTCTGATAGTTGGAATAGATTCATAGACCAGGTCGACTGATACATTTTAACATAGTTCTATATATTCCTTTCCTAGTCCTTCTATGGGTAGCCAAGAAATTGTTGCTTGTATCTAGGTAACAATTTTTGTTTTGGGATTTACATATATACATATATGTTGTTATAATTGAATTGAAAAGGATTGATTATTGAGAAAAATGAATACTGATTACTCATATTAGTCATAAATAAATTTGATTTTATGATTTTCTTTAGCCATTCAAGGAAACAAAATTTCATTGGAGATAAAAATGGAAGAACCGTTCACTAATTCAAAGTAAAATTTTAATGGTTCTGATTTGCCTCAATCTGTGATCGGAAATCCAATTTTCTACTCTCAATAAAAAAAAGAAGGGAGGTTTTTAGGCTTGAGATACAATCAATGAAGAGAATAATATAAACTAGTTCCAATAAAAAAAATTAGTAATAGAAATAGAATGTAAATAATATTTTTATCTATTTTAGTAGAATTATTTTGGTACAATGGCAGACTCGCGGATAGGGAACTATACTAGCCACCTATCTAATTTATTGTAGAAATTCCTGGATCAATGATTGGATCATGCAAAATAGAAATACTTTTTCTTGGGTAAAGGAACAGATGACTCGATCTATTTCTGTATCGATCATGATATATGTAATAACTCGAACATCTATTTCAAATGCGTATCCCATTTTTATGCAACAAGGTTATGAAAATCCACGAGAAGCAATTGGGCGAATTGTATGCGCCAATTTCTATTTAGCTAATAAGCCTGTGGATATTGAAGCTCCACAAGCTGTACTTCCAGATACTGTATTTGAAGCAGTTGTTTGAATTTCTTATGATAAGCAACTGAAATAAATTCTTGCTAATAGTAAAAAAGGGGGCTTGAATGTGGGGGTTGTCTTATTTTACCCGAGGGATTCAAATTATCCCCTCTCGATCGTATTTTTCCTGAGGTGAAAGAAATATACGAAATTTGTCTTTTCAGAGTTATCGTTCCAATAAAAAAAATTCAGCTATCCCAACCATTTTCCATGCATTAATCTAGTCGTTGACACTCGAAAAAGATAGGACTCCCGCATTCATCTTCAATCGGTCTGAACGACGTCTAACTTATCGACATCTATAAAAGATAAGTCGAAGATAAGCTGATGACCAGAGATGAGGCAGCAACATGGACTTTACAAATCCAGTAAAGCAGATAGTATGTCAAAGTTGCCTTTGGAGAGACCCAAGCAGGCTTAAGACTCTAAGCTAGCTTAATACTTAGCCTTGGCATAACCTCAAGGTAAGCTTTGTAGCTCCGCATGAAACTAAAAACTTCGCCTAAGCCTGGTAGCCTCGCTTTGAAGCTAAACTATCAACTTCGCATGAAGCTTCCAATTTAACCCCGCCGGAGGCTGAGCCAAGAGCTTCGCGCCAGAGGCTCTATCCCTAGTTATGTCATAGCTCCGCTATGAGCTGAGTCTTAGCTTCGCACGAGGCTCTGAAAGTATGTTCGCGTGAAGCTATGAGCTAAGTCTTAGCTTCGCATGATCTAGCTCCGCAGTGGACTTTGCCAGGTCATTGAATTGACCATTTCAAAATCTCACGAGGGATTAATGGGTAAACCCAACTAATTTAGTTGGATTAACGCCACTTTAAGTGGGCGGTTACACCCGCCCACTTTGTCCCACATTAAGTGGAGACGATTGAGGTATAACGGTAAGAGGACATTCGCACGTACCCTCTAGCTTTGCCAGAAGCTCGCAAAAAGCTTCGTGGCAAGGCCATTTGCGAGCCTCACGCGAAGCTAATAACTAATTCAGCTTTGCTGAATTCAAGGGGGCGGTTACTCCCCACCTTTGGCTATAAATAGGTCCCTGGCTGATTTGACAGACACAGACAGGTTCGTCAGACACAGAGACACACAGAGGCGAATAGACGGATAGAGAGGAGATTGGCTTAAAAAGAGCAGAATTCTTAGCAAAAGGGCTCTACTGATCTTCTATTCTCTGATTCCCCGAACCAAGCGAGAAGGGAGTCTTATTAGGAGACATTCTTGATCACCTGATCGATTGCATCGTCAAAGGGATAAAGTGATCGCGCGCTGATCAGATTCCTACCGGCACATTTTTCGAAATATTTCAGAGGAGATCTACTTATAATTTTCTTTCTATAAAAAATACTTGTAATTTCGCTCCTCGACCCTTTTTGTAAAGTTTTCCCGCGAATCAATTTTTGATGGAAAACAAGATGGCGACTCTGCTGGGGAAATCCGTCTTCTGGCGCAACAAGGAGACAGTGTAACAATGTAACGATTAGAGTCTTTAGCCTGTCATTTTTGAAAATTTGGTCATTCATTTTGACCAAGAAAAATTTAAAGAATTGCTCTCTGAGGGGAGTCCAGTGCTCCGCACTCAGAAGCACAGAAAGATCTCGGTGGCCAAGACTTCCGAACAGAAGCCAGCCATAGCCAGGCAGGTAACTGGATGAACCTCGTCCCAACTCCTCTCAGCCTCCTCCACCGGGGCTAAAAGTGCCTTACGTAAGGTTAGCCAGGTTCCCTGCGAACCTAAAACTTCGCTTCCCAAGCAGACGTGGAAGCCGAAGAAGAATGCTCCCTGTGAAGCTTCAGGTGAAGTTACACCAGGCGAAGCGCCACCGCAACTTCGCCTATCATGCGAAGACAAAGGCAAACTGCCTATCCAGTTTGGCAGCTTCGTCGAGGCTATTAGCCGTGAGGCTACATTGGTAACTCTGCCTTCGCCTAATCTAGGAGCAGTAACTCCTTGCGCCAACCTCGTTCTCATGAGCGAAGTTACCGATGGCTCGGCTAACATAGTGCCAGTACCTCAGGGTACGAACAAAGTTCTCAGCTACAAGGTTGAAACTGAAGCACTCAACAGTGCTAGCCACATTCGCTATAAGGCTGAGAACAAAGTACCACAGCGTGCTTCACTCTCAAAATCTTCCAATGCTAGATCTGCTCTTCAGAGCGAAGTTAGGGGATCATCCTTGGGTGCTGGTAGCGGTGCTTATGCAGCTTCAGCACCCAAGGGTGCTACCAGAGTTCTCAGCCGCGAAGCTAAAAACTAATGCACTATGTACTGCTAATCGCCTCTGCGGCAATGCAAAGAATGAGGCCTCATCCTGTGCTTTGCTTCTAAAGCCTGCGGGTACTAAGTTCGCCCCTACAAATACAGCTTTAAGCAAAAAGGTGATTTCAAAATCACTTCAACAGTCCAGTACACGCTCCATCCGAGTGTCCACACTGGATTGCTTAAACTCGGTTAATCCTAACCTACGAGAGTTCTTAACTAACAAGCGGAAGTTAGAACTACTCCAAACTTCTCCCTCTTGTTGTGAACAAGTGGGATGTCAGCTGGTGATGGTCCATTCAGTCCATTGCCGACTAGGACCAATGCCCGCCACCCTTCCAAGCCGACAGTCAGTTTTTAATCGACTATTGGTGCGAGCATCACAAAAGAGCATATCGTGAAATCTACCAGATCTGCCCTCTGCATCCGTCAACATGATCGGAAGGGGACGTGTACCGCATAGGGGCAGACGAGCGCCACGTGGTGCTAACTTCCCTTCCTTCAATTCTCCAGACCCGGACTATAGCCCCAGCTTAGGCCAAGTCTTGATAGACGAAGAAGGTGTGTTCCGAAGCACCAGATCTCGGGTAGCAATACCCTACAATTATGAGCAGCCATCCTCTTCAACTGGAGTAACATCACCAGAACCATTGAGAAGTTTATTCTAATGGTCTGATGATGAGGGGGAAGATAGTGGGTATGCCTCTTCGGCAACAGTCAGCTCGATACGAACAGATAGAGTATTGGTGCATATGGTGATAATGATAATAATGACCTCCATCGACGGTTAGAAGCTCAGGAGAAAACCTCTAAGGCCCAGCAAGAAGCTTTGGACAATATTCAACAGATGCTTGCTCAACTCCTTACTAACTGAAATAACAATGATACCGGGAGTAATCATAATGAGGAAGAACATAATGATGAAGAGCAATCTAAGACTGAGAAGTCAAAGGAAAGTTCTTCTATGGATGCTGAAGTTCTTAAAGGCATCCAAGCTCAGATCGCATCTCTAACCCAAAGGAATGAACTAAAGAAAGTAGGGGCGGTCCATCCTTACCCCTTGGAATGGGTTTTAGTCCCATATCCTTCAAAGTTCAAGCCACCAATGCTGCACTGATATGATGGCAAGAGCTCACCAAAACAGTACATTTACTACTTCCGATCACAGACCGGTAATGTAGTAAGTAATAATGCTATCATGGCTAGACTATTCATTCGCACCCTGAAGGGGGTAGCCTTTGTTTTGTTTAGGAGCCTTCCTCTAGGCTTTGTCAATTCCTAGATCGACTTAGAAACTCGATTTCTTTTTCGTTTTTACGAGGACGACACTGAGGTAACCATGGTAAACTCCTCTCCACTATATAGAGGAAAGGAGACCTATCTGTGATTACATTGAGCGGTTCAAAAATTTATCTCTGATATGTTTAGCAGGGATGCCATTGCCCATGTTCTTGCAGACATGTAGGCATAACTTCCTGAATTAAGTAAAGATTCGTATGGGAGCTGTCAAAGCCCATACATGGAAGAAATTAATCGAGCAAGCTGAAATAGCTGAAAAGTTAGCTAAAAAGTTTGAACCATCTACCCCTAAAGGCAAATAGAGTATGAATAATAAGGGGAGCAGTGACATGGCATAATCTTCCCAGGTCAAAGAAAGAGACCATGTCCATCGAATTGTAGGGATGTTCCTCCTAAGACCAAGAAGAGCGGTGTCAATAATCAGGAGTTGAAGTTTCCTCCGAAATAATACTCCTTCAAATATGAGCAAGTGGTAACAATATTCCATTTACTCCACAAAGGGAATAAATTGAAACTGTCAGGGGCTCAACATCCTAATGAAGTGGGACGCACAAACGATCCCAATTTTGTCTCTTCCATAGGATGGTTCATCATTCTACTAATAAGTGCTTTGTCCTAAAGGACAAAATTCAGGCTTTGGTCGATGTCGGGGTTCTAACGCTAAAGTCGGAATAAAAGAAAGTCACTGCAAACATGATGACCCTCGAATTTGGCAATACCCCAATAGTTACAGTTCCTGATGGGTCTTTTCCAATCTTAAGGCACGGCTGGAAATAAACGATCCTTCAGCTAATATCAGGAGACTAAGGGTCTCGTCCCCTTGACATTAAAACAGGAGAAATCATGTGGATACACCCAGACATTGCCCAAGACAAACAATAGGATTCGAAGAAGTCCAAGTCGAAGCACAAATCTTGCAATGTTATCTCTGCCCTGCTAGATGACGACAATATGACAACAGCTTCTCTTAGATATTCTGAAAGTGAGAGGCATGCTTGCATAACATAGGCCGATGCACCTAAATCGACGGGTATTCGATCCAGAAAATCATACTTAAAACAGTATGAGTAAATTACCGACGAGACACAACAACAAACGACGTTGGTATAAGTACCCATACCAGCTCTGGTTCCAACCTCGGAAAAGAGAAGCAGAAAGAAGTCCGGTTTGACCATATCCTGAAGAAACCTTCAGGCCTGGGACTTAATATCCCTTTTCGCTTTGACATATTGGCCCAGCTGGCTAATATCCCTACTTTTATCACTGTAAACGAGCTGCTTCGTCTCTCAAAGGAGACAAGAGAAGCACTCAGGGATGTACTAGCTAATTCAGAATCATTTTTGACACATATGCCAGAAACCCCTAGGGATGACACTCAACCCTCGTGTTCTGAATGTCATCATGTCCAGTTGAAGGTACCTGCTATTACTTTCACAGCTGAGAATATGCTCCTCAAGGATAATAAACACGATCGACCTTTGTGAAATCACCTAGAGGGGGGTGAATAGGTGACTTGCTAATCTAATGATGAATTAATGCGGAATAAAAACTATTTATGCGTACTAAAAACTATTAAGTTAGACACCAAGTATAACAGAAGAGTATAACCAAATTTTCGGTGAAGGGCTCTGGACTATCTCCTTAAGATTCCTCTAGATAAGAGTTAAGGTGCTGCTATGGCTCTCTTGGTTGAATACAAGTGTGAGCAAACAATCCCCAAGCATATAACAATAAGCATAAGAATATATCAAGCATATAAAGATGAAAGCAATATAAGCATGCAAGATATAAACACAAGTGAGAGATAGAGAGCAATCGCAAACATGGGAGATTTGTTTCGAGGTTCGAGCACCCTTGCTCTACGTCCCCGCCTTCAACACTATAAAGGATTTCCACTAAAAACCGATCCCACCTGATTACTCGGTTCGCAACACCTACAACGAGTTCACACTAGAACTCCTTGGACTCACTAGTCCCTCTCTTGTTCTCGTAAGAACTACACACCGCAAGCACACGAGCTTGCCGAGGCCGCATCTCTATACCGAGCTCTTATTAGAACTCGAAACAACGCGAACCCGCAAGTCCGCCTCTTCAAATACAAAGAATGAACACTTTGGTGATCACAACACTTTGATCAGCTAAAACTCTCTCACAACAAGGATCCCTATAGGATATATAGCAACGGATAGCTCAAGTGTATGTGAGAAAACTAGGTTTGATTTGGTGGTGAAAAATTCAAGAAATCTCTTTTTCAAACACTCTTGAAAAACTCTCCTTTTGATATGAAAGTATTTGGCTCTAAAACATGTGGAGATAAACACTTAGAAGTGTATGAAAACTAGCTTGAAAACTCACTTAAAATCTTATGTAAAACAGTCCAAAACAACCCCAATATATAGGCCTCCAAAAACTAGCCGTGGGGGACAAACGCAGTGGGAAATCCTGCTGTCTATCGACCGGCCAACGGCCAGATTTTTGACTGTTGTGCCAGCGGTCGACTGACCTGTCGACCGTGGCCTGGATACAGAGAGCAGTAACTCTCTGCTGGTCGACCGCCCGGTCGACCGGGGCTATTTCTAGAGAGCAGAGCTCTCTGGCGGTCGACTGGGTTGGTCGATCGGCCCTCCAGCCAAATAAAGCCGTGCATGTTTATGCACGTCGGTCGACCGACCTCTGGCTCGGTCGACCGTGCAGTCGACCGGCAGAAGGCCAGAAACAGGTTTTTAGGGATTTAAAACTCGGTCTTTTTCCTTCAATAAAATCTCATAAATTCTCATAAATATTATAAAAATAAGTTCAGTGATATACTTTAATACAAACATGTTTGAGTAAAGATCAAAACATGTTACAAACATTTTGAACTATTTTTATAATATAGAAGTTTTGCCTTAAACAAAAATCTGTATTTTCCCAAAACGATTTTTCCAAAACTTTTCCCAATACAAAAATAAGATATTCTAAACACTTTTGACGCTTTGTATGTATGGATATGATCCAACACACATATATGATGAAATATATAAGTTTTTGACAATAAGCTCTAAATTATGTTTTATAAAAATATGTATATTTTGAAGCTTAAAAACCAAACCGGTATTTTCCAAAACGAAAACTCTTTTATGAAAAACACATCTAAATCTTGTGTGTGAGTGTATATGAACTTGAGCAATCCACCAACTAATCTATCATTTACATTTTATCTAAAAATAAAATCTTGACACTTACAAACATGACATAAGTCTTCTAATGAAGGTCTTCTTCTTCTTCTTGACTTGGTCCAAACCTTGATCCAATGAGCTAGACTCCTCTTGAGTACTTGATGCAATCTTGATGCGCGAGCTCTTGAATCGACACGTGCTAGCTCCATAACTTTGACTTGAAATCCTTTATTGAAGCTAAACACCCACTAAGATCTGATCAAATATCTGAGACTAATTTAAACACAAGATCATTAGTACTATAACTACATGAGTTACTCATCATCAAAAACTATAGCGATGGACCTTTGGGCCAACAATCTCCCCCTTTTTGATGATGACAAAACTCATGGAGTTATATATGCTTGGATTAAAGTCAAGCTTCATAGAAGCTCCCCCTTAACTCATGTATAACAATAAATAAATAGATATTGTAATGAAGTGCATAAAACTAAACAAATATATATACATAAACAAGAGCGAAGCTATGCCTTAGCAATTTTTTTTTTGCTATAACTTTCTTTTTTTCTTCGGCTAATGAACTAATATAGTTTCTTCTTGTTTTTGCATTGCACTATACTCCGGGTCCTTTGAACAGTCTCTTTGGAACAGTCAGGGGATTGGATGGTAATGTTAGCCTGCAATTCTAGGGGCAGGCCTCATTATTCAGCGAGCGGAGCGCTCCTGGCCGGGAAGCCCTTATCTACGCCGGAGATCAGCGTACTATGAGGAGCATCTTAACTACTGTTCCCTCGAGGATTGTGACCAGAAAATCTATCAGAAGCCGATTTCATGTTTGGGAATGCAGCGCCAGATACCGATCAACAGCTGCTGGCCGGAGGAGGGCAGTGGATCTTCAATCTAGATGGCGAGAAGTATTATCTCCCATCTAGCAAGCGTCATTTTTCATTGTCTTTCTTTGAATGCGTGACGAAGGTTCGAAAGATGAAGAGGCAAGTGACTCAGATACTGACTGCGTTCACGTGGGGAAATTGATAGCTCCATCTCTCGGTTATACAATAGTGGGTGCTCCTCGCTGCATATTGGGTCTCCAACCTACGAACGTTCTCCCAGACATCCCAGTGGGAGAAAATCCCCCGTGGCTCAAACTTTTGGAAACCAGTTCTTCAAAGCTCATGGCAATTATCTAACCACTGATTTCAGGACCCCTGGGTGGATTCATCCCCAAGGCCTGGTGGAGGGACTTGACCTTATATGTCTTGGCCCATTTTGAAGAGGATTTGGAGAGGCTGGGACTCTACGAGGCTATCAGGGCAACCTGTTACGGCATTCAGATGAGCGTAGCGAACTTCTATGCCATCTTTGAGTTATACTGTCCAGCTACAGGGACTTTCACCCAGTAGGCGAATTGGGCGTGGCTTTGCACGAGATGTGGGAAGCTCTGCTCTGCCTTTGGGATCTCTCCTTTATGAAGAATATTTCCCATACGAGGCGGAATTGGCACTTTTGGAGAAGCAGGAGCCCGCTTTATTCGGGACTTACCGGGAATTGATGTGCCATCTTTATATGCTCGAGTATGCATGGGAGCCATGAAGGAGCTTCGAGTAGTTCGAAGAGCTGGGGGAATTATTTGTTCCCCAACCTAAAAGATGCTACTGAAGCGGCTCACTGTGGGGTTGCAGACGAGGAGATTTTTCGGAGGATACAAGAACATTCCCAGGGGATATGATTTTGGAAGAGGATGATGGACCCTATGAGAAAGGTAACATTCTACGGAGTTTCCATCACCAGGCTCGTCGACCTATGTCCCGGAAGGCACTTTTGGCCGGTTTTTTATCGGTTTGGCTGAAGAGATGCGTGGTGCCATCTTCCTCTGGCGACGTCATTCTTCTGACTGTCTTATTACAAGCCATTCATCTAGTCTACGGTCGTTCCCTTGGACTTCTCCCGGCGATGGTGTGTTGTATTCAGCGGGGCCTTCGTGCATTGACGGAGGCTTTCTGTAGGCCACCACCAACGAAAAGGAGAAAAGGCACTATCTTGCGTCGTGACGGACCAAACCCTAGGATCGGTGTGCCATACACCTATTTAATGGCATGGTTCGCTCTTCACTGCCCTTCCATTATCGTAGCTAGTGAGGAGACCAGAAGGTGTCCGGGTGGCGCTTCTCCGTCGATTTGAGGGATGTTCATGGTCATTGACTTATGTGGCCGCGGTTCGTAAGATGCTGCGCCGGTATGACGTTTATAGCCTTTTCTGGTGCTTTCCCTACATTCACGATGTAGGCTATGGTGAAGAATTCAAGGATGTAGGAGATGGGCAGATGTTGCTGAGCCGGGGGATCTTTGAATGGCTGGTTAGAATCCGGCCATCCCATCTGGTATATAAGAGCGGGGATACCTGTTGGCCCAAAGGCCCATCACTCTAGTTTTGATGATGATCAACTCATGTAGTTATAGTACTAATGATCTTGTGTTCATTTAGTCTCAGATTTATGATCAAGATCTTAGTTAGTGTTTAGCTTCAACAAAGGATTCAAAGTCAAGTTTTGGAGCTAGCACGGTTTGATTCATGAGCTTATGCATCAAGACCTCATCAAGTACTCAAGAGGAGTCTAGCTCGTTGGATCAAGTTTGGACCAAGTCAAGAAGATGTGAAGACTTTAAGTGAAGACTTCAAGAAAAAGACTTGTGTCTAGGTTTGTTTTTATAAGATTTTGTTTTAGATTAAAATGTAAAGGATAGAATAGTTAGTGGATTGCTCAAGTATACCATACACACACACACACTCTTGATTTAGATGAGTTTTCATAAAAGAATTTTATTTTGGAAAAATACAAAAGAGTTTTTCTTTTTGAAAAATACTGGTTTGATTTTTAGAATTCAAAGTATATATGTTTTAACCAAAACTATGTTTAGTGCTTATTGTCAAAAACATAGATATTTCATCATGTATGTGTAGTGGATCATTTCCTTACACTCTATGCTTTAAAAGTTTTTAAAATATCTTGTTTTTGTATTTGGAGAAGTTTTGAAAAAATCTATTTTGGAAAAATATAGATTTGTTTTTAGCCAAAATTTCTAAGTTATAAAAATAGTTCAAATTGTTTGTAACATGTCTTGATTTTGCTCAAATATGTTTGATTATCAAAGTATAATATTGAACCTATTTTTGTAGTTTTTCGTGATTTTATGGGATTTTATTTAAGCTAAAAAGATAACTTTTAAATCCCTAAAACTACCTGTCCTGGCTTCTGCCGGTCGACCGGACCGGTCGACCGAGCTAGGAGTCGGTCGCCGGGATGGTCGACCGACGTGCACAGAATGTGCACGCCAAGTCTGCTGGAGGGCCGGTCGACCGACCCGGTCGACCGCCAGAGAGCTTCTGCTCTCTGGAAAGCCCCGGTCGACCGGCAGAGAGCTCTGCTCTCTGTTCCAGGTCGCGCGTCGACTGGGCCGGTCGACCGAGGCTCCAACGATCAGAATTCTGACTGTTGGCGGTCGACCGGGCCAGTCGACGTCAGCCGCCAGGGCTGAAAAATTGCCCCAACGGCTAGTTTTTCTAGCCCTATATAAAGAGGGCTTTTGGGGGCTGTTTTATCCAAGATTTTTCAAATGATTTTGCACCAGTTTTTCCTATATCTTTTAAGAGGTTTCTCTACTTGTTTTTAGAGCAAATATTTCCAATCAAAAGGGGAGTTTATCAAGAGTGTTTTAAAAGTGATTTTCTTGAGTTTTCTCCATCATTTCAATCCTAGATTTCTCACACAAACACTAGAGCTATCCATTGCTACATCTACTTATAAGAGTGTAATTGTGAGAGTGTTTATTGGTGATCAAAGTGTTTAGATCACCAAGAGTTCTTTCTTGTACTTTGGGGAGGCGGACTTGCGGGTTCGCGGTGTTTTGAGTTCATGTGTGAACTCTTTGTTTGAGGTGCGGCCTCGGCAAGCTAATGGGCTTGCGTGTGATTCTTGTGGGAATGAGTGAAGGGACTAGAGAGTCCAAAGAGCTTGTAGGTGTTGCGACACCAAGTGATCCGGTGGGTCGATTTTAGTGGAAATCCTTCATAGTGTTGAAGGCGGGGACGTAGAGCAAGCGTGCTTGAACCTCGAAATAAATCTCCCGTGTTTGCTATTGCTCTCTCTCTCTATCTCTTACTTGTTTTATATCTTGCACGCTATTATTGTCTTTATCTTTATATGCTTGATATATGTTGTGCTTATTGTTATATGCTTGGGGATTGTTTGCTAACACTTGTATTCAACCAAGATAGCCAACGCGGCACCTCAACTCTTATTTAGAGGAATCTTGAGGAGTTAGTCCAGAGCCCTTCATGGGAAATCCGGCTACACTCTTGTGTTATACTTGGTGTTTAGTTTAAGAAGATTTAGTTTGCATCATATAAGTTTTAATTCCGCATTATTGACCATTAGATTAGCTCATCACCTATTCACCCCTCTAGGTGATTACAATTGGTATCAGAGCCAAGTGCTCTTGATTTGGGTCTTACAACCTAGAGTTAAAGATCCTCATTTATAGATAATCACAATATTTGTTTACACACACTATGGATTTCATGTCACCTCCCACCTTTGATTCTTAACATCCAAACTTGGAAGGTTAAGATGTCTTTATACCTCAAAGCCCTAGGCATTCATGTTTATTTTGCTACTATTAAAGATTTTTATTGTTTAAATGGTAAAAATATTGAGGCTAATGCAAAAGCCCTACATACTTTAAGATCTACCCTAAATGATGATTATTTATCTAGGGTTGCTAATCTTGATTCGGCTTTTGTAGTATGAAACTTGTTGATCTCCCTTGGCGAGCAAGAACAATACTATGCGGGGAGCGACTCGGATGTTGAAGTGACGTTTCCAACGTGTGCTACATGGTCTAAGGGGATAACCCCCTTGAGGTAACTACCGAATCCGAGGCAGAGAAGAAGATGTTGACATGTCTTATGATGAGCTTACTTCATTTTGTCAACAACTAATTGAAAAATATGACATGCTTAAAAAGGATAATAAGAAAATGAAAAGTAAAATTGATTGCATGTCAAAAGAGAAGGATTCTTTTCAAATTAGATTTGAAAATGTTTTAAAAGAAAAAGAGTCTTTTAAAATAAAATTGCTTGCTTTGAAAAAGAAAATGAAAATTTGAAAAATGAGAATGTTTCCTTGCTTTCTAAATT
>JAVJIF010026599.1:0-74170 GCA_038442645.1 Agave tequilana
TCGAATGAGGACGAAACCCATTTTAAAATTTATTTTTTTGACGATTTTAATTAGTAAAAACTAATCTTATCGGTGTTGGAAAGAACTAGAGTTGTTAGTTGCTTCTCCATTAACGCTCACGATGAAATGTAGGTTGATTTTAAGTGTGTGAGTAGGTAAATTTTTATAGGGTTTGAAGATTGGGGGTTGAATGAGTGAAGAAAGAAAAAGATGGATGGGGTGCCTTAGTTACTTTGAGTGGAGGTGACTTCATAACATGGGGGTGCCTTAATCAAAATTGAATACTTTTAAAATCATTAAAAATTAAAGGATATATGAGTCAATTTTCATTAGGGTAAAAGGGAAATTGAAGTTTAAGAATTTTAAGTGGGGTGCCATTAGCACGGGAATTGATATTGCCACCCCCAACAATGATAGAGGCCCTCCCCAATTTGATAAAAGCCCTCCCCCCTCCCAAAAAAAAGGCAAAAAAACCATCTTCTTCTTCACCTCATCTTCCTCTCCCTCTCTAGCCAGTGAATTCCCGACCCGCCGACCCACCGACGAACCCCCTCCTGCCTGCGCCCCTGGCCTTCGCACCGTCTGCGAACCCCCCACCCCCTCCTCCCCGACCTCCACAGCCTCCCCCGTGCCCCCTCGACCACGCCTTCCCCGCAGCCTCCACCTCCTCCCCCACGACCTTCCCGGCCTCTCCCTCGCCCGCACGACGACCTCCCCGGCCTTCCCCAACCCACCTGTGGCCCACTCCTCCTTCCTTCCCCTCCCCCCGCCCTCCTCCCCCAGACCTCCCCTCAAATAGAGGGAGGGCGGGGGGAGTAGAGGGCCGGGGGCCGCGGGGGAGGGGAAGGCTGGGGGAAAGGCCAGGGAGGGGGTGCTAGAGGGGGTGCTGAGAAGGAAGAGGAGGGGGTCGGTGAAAGGAGGGCGGAGGAAGAAGAAGTGTTTTTTGGACATTTCACCGTGGGTAAAATTGTAAAAAAAATAATGGCACATTTGTAATTATTTTGAGGGGCCTTTATCAGTTTTGGGAACAGATATTTCCACCCCTAAAATTGATGAAGGCTCCCAAAATATTTATAAGTGTGCCATTATTATTTTTTTTAAATTTTACGCATGATGAAATGTCTAAAAAACCTCTTCTTTCTCCTTCAAAACCTCTTCCTCCTCCTTCCTTCCTCTTTTCCCCTCCTCCTCACCCCCTCAGGCACCCCTCCCCCTCCCCAGCCTTCCCTCGGTCTCCCCTCCCCCCGGCGTCCCCCGGCCCCTGCCCCTTCCTCCCCCTCCCCCTTGTTCGGCTAGTCCAGGGGACGGGGAGGTATGGGGTAGGAAGGCAGTGGAGAGGGAGGAGGGGGTGCTGGAGGAGGAGGTCGAGGGAGAGGGAGGAGAGATAGGCTGGAGGAGGCGACTGTGGGGGAGGCTAGGGAGGTTGCAGGGGGCGGGGGTGGAGGAGGGGGTGGGGGAGGAGGAGGTTGAGGGGGGAGGAGGTGCCGGAGGTCACCGGGGGGTCAGGGGGGGTCAGGGGTCGCCGGCGAGGGAGGGAGAGGCTGAAGAGGCGAAGGGAGATGGAGGAGGAAGAATATGTTTTTTTTTTTTTATTACCTAAAATTTTTTTTGCTATTTTTAAATTTTTGAAAGAATTTTTATTAAATTTGAGGGTAATCTATGAAAGATGACAATGTCCCTTCCCATCAGTTTTTGCGGTGGCAGTATCCGTTCCCCAACAGCGGGTGGAAATATCCGCTCCCCTCGACTAGGACCTCACCATTTCTCTCCGTTCTCTCTCTGAATCGAAGCTAGCAACGAGGCGAAAGAGAGGAGGGGGAGGAGGAGGAGGAGGATGAGCGGCCACGACTCCAAGTACTTCTCAACCACGAAGAAGGGAGAGATCCCGGAGCTCAAAGAGGAGCTCAATTCTCAGTACAAGGTATCTCTCTCTCTCTCTCTCTCTCTCTCTCTCTCTCGTTGCTGTTTTAGTCCTTCCTCGTCTGGATCTGCTAAAATTAGGGTTTTGGATCCCTTGATCCTGACGGTCATACGGCGGATCGTGCAGGATCTCATCAGATCTGCTCTCTTCTTCTTCAGATATCTCCTTCTCTTGATTGGATTCCGTTTCTCTGCTGCTGATAGTAGTCTAAGCGCGTAAGTGGTTGGATTGTCAAGATTTTGGCATGAAGTGACAGAAATTGGGGCCATTTTTTCATAAAAACCATAATGAATGGATGTTGACGTTAGGTTAACCAAGTAATTGGCCTATTTCATCAATTAGAGAAAACTCGATTTCGGGGTTTTGAAATTGAAGATGAGGCTCGATGAATTGCAGGGAAGGTCTTCTATTTGCAGAATTTAGCCTTTGGGACTGGTTCTATAACGGGAATAATTTAAATTTCTGCTTAATTTTAGAACTAGAAGCACTATATTCAATGTTTACAGGTAAAATAATCCATCTTTATGGATGAGCTTTGCTTTTGAAGTAATAACAATACAAGTTCAATCACTTCATTAACCAATATTGAGGAAGTGCAATTACCAATGACATCTCAGCTAATAACCAATATTGGGGAAGTGCAATTACCAATGACATCTCAGCTAATTACTAAATTATGAGGTAACACAGAACCTAACATGAATCATTTAGATTGCACTTTATATCCATGATGGTTTAGGACCTTTTATTTATTCATTTATTTATTTCCCACTCCTCAAGGGAAATTTATACTCAGGTGTCATGTTCTCTGAATAGACCTTAGTTCTACTCTTATGTCAAGTCTTTTTCCTTGTTTTTCAATCCCTTGCTAACAGTTGGATGCTATTATATGCATATATTTTCCTGTAGGACAAGAAGAAAGATGCCGTGAAGAAGGTGATTGCTGCAATGACTGTTGGAAAGGATGTTTCCTCATTGTTCACAGATGTTGTGAACTGCATGCAAACGGAGAATTTAGAGCTGAAGAAGCTCGTTTATCTGTATCTTATAAACTATGCTAAGAGCCAACCTGATCTAGCCATACTTGCTGTCAATACTTTTGTGAAGGTAAGAGTTAGTTATACCTATAAGTGAGTTCATGAGCAGCTAGATACACCATGCAGATTGAGGAGCAACTGACACTGGCCGTTTGGTGTTGGAGTCTTATTTCTTACTGTTTTGTGATGAATTTTCTCAAAGAGGGTGTTGTTTCATTGCATTGTTGTTGGAGCATGCATCTGATTGTAATGCAATAATATAACATATAATATCACAATGCCGGTTCCTTGCTGATGTAGAAAATAGGATATTTATTTTTGAGTTAAAAAATTACTTAAAAGTTATATGTAACTGTACCTAACTACCTAGGATTAGTTTGGCAACACAGTTTCTCAAATTGGGGTTCATTTAAGTTAATATAAGACTGTGATTTGTACCCATGCAAACCCCAGTTGCTGTCCACTCAAAGTGAAGTTACAATATCCCCAATTTCATAAGGTTTGGAGGCTTTGTAACCCCGGTTTCTCAAACTTCAGTTTGGTTCCCAAACAAGGTCCAGTTTCTATAACCTTGTTTTGAGCTCCAAACTCTGTCAAACCTCACTTTGGGAAACTAAACCTTATTCCCAAACGAGGCCTTATACTTGACTGAGGACATGCGTGGTTATCTATTTCGCTCCCTGTGAATCGTTAAACTAAATATTACTTAAACATCTATTTTAATTTAATGTAAACAAAAGTGTAACGGTATTATTGTAGTATAAAGCTTTATCTTAGACTTAGTTGGGTTTATTATAAATGAGCTTCCCTTTATTTGGGACTATGTTTCTTGGATACTGGCACTAGTGTCTCTTTTAGACACTGATATTAGGCATCCGATTCTTTGAATGTCAAAGCAAGAGGATCTACACGTGCATATGAGAGGTGTTGGGATATGCCTATGGCCCCATGCACATGTCATTGTGTTTGTGCAGTATAAAAAAGTCTAAGCTTGATATCCTTCTTTTGTTAAAATAATAGAAGTCTAAATTAGGATCACAGATCCAAAAATTTAGGGGGAACATACACCACAAATATGATAATTTCCTTCCATATCTAAAACAAGTCCCTTTTTCTTTCCATATATGTTTATATTATCGAATTTTGAGGCAAGTCCTTTGTTGAATTGCAAGATGATGTTTTCATGTATATTAAAAGTTTGACATGCTAGATATAGAAAAATTAACATCCAGAATCTTAAAGACTAATTTTCTTTTGTTTTCTTTAACGACTGTTTCAAGATTCTCCATTTTTGATCGTCCTACAAGATATGTTAATGAGTGTCCATCACAATCAACTCAAGCAAGTATAAAAGTCCAATGAACAGTATATTATCTAGGCGATTGAGTTCTCATTTGATTTACTAATTAGTTTGCTTTATTATATCTATCTATAAAATAGTCATTTATGGGAACAAAGTACAAAAGTTACAGTTATCTTGTATATATCCATCTGAATTTTAGACAGTTTGGGAACTAAACTGAAGATTTTGATTTTCTCTAGTATCATAACACCATCACGGGTTGAAAACACTGTGCAACTAATTGACCTTAAACATGTTCTGTGATAATCTATGTTGTACGGGCATGGACTTGAATGTGACATGACACACTGTCACAACACACTTCGAGGAGTATACTCTTGTGACAAGAGAAGACTGTACCAACCCCCAATTAGGGGCGGTGCTTTTATTATATAGCATAAAAATTTTATGGGTCATGATCGGAGTAAGGAACTTGCAGCCAGCGCGGGGCTATATAGCTGGTTTCAAGGTTCCACCGACACGGAAAATTATAATAATTCACCACATACATTCAACCAACACGGGGCTTTGGTCTTAGTAACTGTAGGGACACACTATTTATTCTAGACGAGACATGTATTACCCTGAATCTCCCAAACAATGATCAGTTAAAATGAACTAAATTGATAAATAACTTAACACTTTTTCTCAAATTGAGGTAAATGTGCAATGAATCTCTGGTGTGTGACAGTGGAATCACTCAGCTGCAGTGCTGAGATTCATAAGGAGTTAAATGTTACACGTATCATAAATGGATGTTGTAACGAGTAAGCATATGTTTTATAGTGAGTGCTGTAATGTTTTTTTCTTGTACTCAGAATTTGGGGATAAAATATTGGAGATTTCAAAAGCATAGAAATGGGTGCTTTATGTTTTTAATATCATTCATTTCAAGATTAAAGCTTTGTTGACGTACTTCCTTTTGGAAGTTTGGTAAGGCTTTATAGTAAGGAAAACTTTAGTTTTTTGCCCCATCATTTAGATTTTGGATGGTATTGCTATGCCGATTCCATTTATATTTTAGCACATAGTTGTTTTGTAATTCTGCTCCTATGCAGGACTCACAAGATCCTAATCCTCTAATTCGTGCTCTGGCGGTGAGGACAATGGGATGCATCCGTGTAGACAAAATCACAGAATACCTTTGTGATCCCCTTCAGAGGTGTCTTAAGGTAGGCTAATCTTAAATCTTTTGTTCCTTGTTACTTTTTTCTTTTTCAGTTCCTTTTCTTTTTAAAACTATTTGATTTTTTTTTTCATCTTAACATTTTTCTATGCAATTGCAAGCTGTTTGTTTTTTCATTAGATACAAACAGTAGACTTCAATAGCTTTTAGCTTTAAACAGTAGACTTTAATAGCTTTTAGCTTTTTCCAACTTTTCATAAAAATTTAAGATTATGTACCTTATCTAACCAGGATGATGATCCTTATGTTCGAAAGACTGCCGCAATTTGTGTTGCTAAACTATATGATATAAATGCGGAGCTGGTGGAGGATAGGGGGTTCCTTGAGACTCTCAAAGACTTGATATCCGACAATAATCCGATGGTAGTAGCAAATGCAGTTGCAGCACTTGCAGAAATTCAAGAAAATAGCACTCGACCAATCTTTGAGATCACCGCCCATACACTTTCAAAGCTTCTGACTGCTCTGAATGAGTGTACCGAGTAAGCTAACGTTTGGAACATCTTGTTAGTCATTACTATTCTGTTTGGAACATCTTGTTACTCATTACAATTCCTTTTTGCCTCATAACACTAAATTCCTGAGATTATTTCTTTGCATTCCTTGTTCTCATGTTGCGCTTTCACTCTATTGTTACTTGTGTGCTCAGCAAATTTAAAAAGCCATGTTTATGTCATGCACAGGCAGCCATTTCTCTTACCTTTTCCCAATTCAAAATATCTTATCCTTTAAAAGGATTGAATTTCAACCAATGAGAGATAATCACTGGCAAGGCCATGGACACATCAGAGAGTCAATTTATTTAACTCCTTTTTACAAATATTATATCTATATTCAAATATTATTCTTCATTTTGGAGTGGAGGAAAGTTGACGTAACTCAGTTTTTTTTAGAGTTTTTACTCTAAAAGGGCAACTGAAGTGTGCTTGAGAAAGATTTTGGAGTTGGGATAACTCCAATTATCTCAACTCGAGTTATTAAACTTTCTGTCCTGCCCAGGGTTACTGAATTCTTCCCTACCCTCACTATTTCCGATCCATATCGCATGTTTCCAATCATGGTACGTTCACGATCCGGATCGGCAGAATTTGCGAACCATTATTGATAATGAATGTAATCTAACGAAACAGAGGAAAAAAGGAAAAAAAAAACTTGTATTCTAAGGTTGAAAATTTTATAATCTAAAACAGTACACACACATGTTAATGATCTGAAAATCATTATGCGTTCTGAATGACCGTATTTCGTTCCAACTAAGCGATCAGAAGAATGCTATTGCTACCACAAGCATACCATGTTCCGGGGCTAGTCACGTTTTCCGCTCCATTTTCGTACCACATACCAAAGCGTTCCGCGTAACAGGTAAAATTGGTCCTGCCTCTTATATTTCATACCTCCATTTTTTTCTCAAAGCCAAACACAAAAAATGTTGGAGCCTACGAAACTAGAGTTAGAGCCTGCAAATTAGAGTTTGCTGAGCCTATACGTCCACTTAAAAATTACCTCTGGTTTTCTAAACTCCAAACCAAAACAGGCTTTAGTATTTATATGCCTTACCGGTTGTTATTGTTATATTGGAGTGTCATTTATACAATATTAGCAATATGGTGAATCTGGTGGAGCTGGCACACCCCTTCGAGAAACTGGAGATAAGTGATGGGCATGTTTATAAATTATTTGGCTTTAATATGAATTGCATGAATCTTTTTCATGCCTTGTTCTGTAGTTTAGGATACATTCTATTTATTCATGGAGAAACATAAAATTTGTTTAATGGATATAAATTTACCTTGAATTGTCAAAAAATGCAGAAGTGAGGACTAAAAGCTGCTCGGTTTGTGCAGAGTCTACCCAGATGTTTGGTCCACGTCTTGCTTTCACTCCTTTCTAGGTTATGCTGTTGTAGTCTACAACTTGATAACTTAGAATGTGCATAGTTCTGTCTCTCACTCTTTCTTTTTCTATCTCCTAGCCATATTATTTCCCTAGTATCTCTTCTTGATCATCCTGCTTCATTCTTCTGATTTCATGCTCTTCTCCCTCCATCTTTCCACCTCTTCGTTAATGTGTCTTATTCTATCGTAGCCATGTCCTCCGTTCTTCACCATACTAGTAACACCTAGCAATTGTCATGGGAGTTTTGGAGAGGGGAGGGAAGGGGGGATGAAATGGTGTGGATAAAAATGACAAGGAGATTAGTGGGTCGCATGCAGGTGCCTCAATTGATGGGTGGTGCCAATTAACATGGGGAACGGAAGGTGAAAGGAAATCACAGATGGAATATTGGCCAGGGTTTGTTGGGTGGTTAACTTTGGTGCTCAAGGTGTTGATTTTTGAGTTGTAGGCATAGTCTCAATGGTTAATAGGACGGATGCCTCCACCTCAAGGCCCAGGCGCGAGAGGAGTCTTAAGAGATGGTTTTTTGGCTTTTTGTGTGTTTATACATGCCATGTGGTTGCTTGGGTTAAGTGGGATGGTGTTTGAGGAACAGGTACAACCCATTAAAGGATGGGAGAAGAGGAAAATCAAGCACACCATGATTTTAAGTCGCGGTTCTCCAAATTTCTATTGGTCACTTATTTTACAGAGTCCACTATTTTAAGGGCCTGTTTGGTTGTCGTAATTGGTCGTTGGTCATAAGTCTTAAGTCGTAATTGGTAAACTCTTTTACAGTTGTATTTGAGTTACATGCAAATAAGTTTTACAATGTTTGGATGGAGTTGTGAATTGCAAGTGGGAAAGTGTATTGTGTTCTACGATGTTTGGTTATCATAATGTGTAAGTCAAAAAAATTGATCATAAAATTCACTATTTGGTGATTAAAAAATTTTAAATATTGCAAATAAATACTAAAAATACTAAATATTTAAAGAAATTTAATATTAATATAAAAATTATACAAATTTGGATGACCACAAAATTAACTGTAAGTGAGTTGTAGTTGGGTTGCAAGTAAGTTGAAATTGGGTTGCAAGTGCATTTTACGAATTACGGTTCAAACAAACACCGTAGTTGCAATTGGGCAATAAGTCTTTTACGAATTACGGCCTTTTACGACGAAACAAACAGACCCTAAATATATTACTCTATTGCTCCCAGTGTTTTATTTCCTTTGATATGCATGTGCTTTTGATATTGAGTACACTGGGTTGGAATCATATTCAAAACCTATTTGTCATGCAGATGGGGTCAAGTTTTCATTTTGGATGCCCTATCAAGGTACAAGGCAACTGATGCTCGTGAAGCTGAAAATATAGTGGAACGAGTTACTCCTCGTCTCCAACATGCAAATTGTGCTGTCGTGCTTTCTGCTGTCAAGGTATGTGGGTTGTCTCTTCTTCCATATATGTTATTGGCATTAGGATGGTAAGGAACACATTTGTGATCTATGGAGGCTGTATAATGTGAACACATAATGAACTGTTCTTGTTCCAATATCATGGAATGTCCTAAAAGCCTGAAATTATATTCCTGGAGCTTAGGTTACCTTTTAGGTGATACATTTTTTCCCTTTGAAGAACTTGTTCACCTGTTTAGTTTTATGTATTTAATGCATATAAATCCTCATATGCACCTATCTTCTCCATTTTTAAATATTAGGAGTCCATCTAAAAGGTATAATTTATGCGCATTCCCAAACCAATTAGATATTCATCTTGAACTGGTTTACTTGACTACATAGTTATCTTGGAAATGGATACATTTCAGAAAATATTAAAATCGTGGTGTATTAAAATATTAAGATCTAAATAGTAAACGAGTGGTATATATATATTTCCATTGCAGACTAGTTTAACTTTAGGGAGAGGCATTAAGCCCATTCCGAATCCGATCGAGGTTGTTATTTATTTATTTATCTGACTCAAGCTCATCTTGTAGGAGTTATGCACATTATTTGAAATTTGAAAGCCTTGGATCTCTGACCTGTCTCTGCCTCCTGTATTATGGGAATGTGTTCTCATTTGGCTCTTTGGTATTTGTCATGCCTGAGAGATGGACATATTCAGATCTTATCATCTATCCGCCTAGTATAGGAGAATTTTTGGGGTGCTACATGATGGATGGATGAGCTTGAACTGCATAATCAATAGGTTGTGCTAGGTTCAGCGGCGAGCCACTCTGTCGCCTATAGTTTCTCTCACGAGACACCAACAGTGTTTCTGTCTTGCTGACATCTGATTGTAAAGTTTTGCAGAAATTGTGAGCCTTCTATATATGCAATTGCACTGTAGTATGTCTCATGTCTATGGGAAAAAAAAACGTACATCACGATATATTTCTTCTATTTATCACAAATGTCACACGTTCTATTATGGGGAGCTGCAAATTGTTGGAAAACTGTTATAGTAGATAATTATCTCAGGTGGGTGAATTGGAGGGTAAGTTGTTAAGAAGGAAAAGTGGTTTTAAGTTACCGACTGATTAAATAATCAAATATCATATACTCCCAAAATTTTGGAGATTACTGATAGAGTTAGCTGAAGGTATCAAAGTACATAGAATAAAACAAGACAAGCATGCCACAATTTCTGAAAATGGTAGATTTTGCATGCTTATGCGATCAACTTATTAGAGAATTATAGTTTTTATTGTCAGAAGTGATGGTATATTTCAAATTTACCAATTACTTAAGACATCAATTGGAAAAAGTAAAAGTTGTTTTGATAGAGTAAATCACAAAAAGATAACTATAACTATCTAGTCAAAATAGTCTAGCCCATTTATTTTGGTCAAGTGAGCGAATCATCTTGTGCTCCTGCACTGATTTGTCAGATGTTTAAACTTTTAGAAATACTGGTCTTTCATTTCGACTCAACCTCTTAACAGGTTCTTTAGGCTCTCACAGGCTCTTTTTTAGCTTAAGAGAATTGGAGGCTCTCTCCTTAATTCGACGAGCTTAAACTGTATAACCAGTATGGTAGGTTTTCTACTCCACTTGGTGGTCAAAAATTTATGCCAAGCCCTTGTTTTCTTTTTCATGTAGTTTCCTTGGCGAAGAATTTGATACCAATTTAGAAGGTTTACATAAGGTTGATAGCCATCATAAGAATTCGATGAGCCTTTTGCGCCACTGCCAGCCTTTTTATGGGAAAGGGAAGTATGATAATGGCTAACCATCTCAAGTGAAGAGTTCAGTAGCATGTTAAGAAAATACTTGTCTCATAATTCCAAAAAGCTTGTTAAAACATTTGGATTTTTATTTTTCATGGGAGATAATACACTTGTTGGCTACAGAAATTGATCAAATAGTTCATTAAGGCGCAGAAAACCTTTTTTCTTCTGAATTTCCAATATGCCAAACTGTCATAATATTGAATACATTTAAAATCCCCTTTAGAAATTACGTGGCTGATTTTACTGTTTAGTTTTTTTCGGAGAATATAGTACACTAGATATCAATTGATACTTCCACTGTGCCACTTGCACATTTTAAAATATCATGAATTTTGTTGCTGCAGATGATCCTTCAGCAAATGGAACTTATTACTAGTACTGATGTGGTCCGAAACCTGTGCAAGAAAATGGCACCCCCTCTTGTGACACTTCTTTCTGCAGAACCTGAGATACAATATGTAGCCTTGCGTAAATTAATCTTATTGTACAGAAGCGACCAACTATTCTCGCACATGAAATTAAGGTGAACTTGGATAAGCATTCTCATACAGTATTGGCATGTTTCTTCTTTTTTGCACTTTTTAAATATTTTATATCTCTTTCTGGTATTTGTCTGTAGGTGTTCTTCTGCAAATATAATGATCCAATATATGTTAAGATGGAGAAATTAGAGATTATGATAAAGCTTGCTTCTGATCGGAATATAGACCAGGTACAGATCAGAAAGATTTATGTAACATTGTGAGGAAGTCTTTTCTTTATTAAATTTTATATTCTTTTACGTAGCTATTGTTGATTTATAATTGTTTTTTCATTTCCTGTAGTTATCAGAAGATTGTCTAGGATTTATTTATTCTTTGGGAGAGTTAGGGGCCTCTTCATTTGTCACCTTAGTAAGCAGTAGCAAGTTTATGGAGCTTATCAACTGAAATGATGTTTCACTCATCTTTATGATCTCTCATTTTGTGTGGTGAGCCAAAATTTAATTGGGAGACTTGGTATTCAGCGTGGAGGCATGCAGTTGAGGACAAGGATTTTTGTATAGGATGAGATGTGCATCAGTGAGCTTCTACGAGTGTACATTAGCTTTCTTTAGTGTCTAGGATAAAGAAAATTTGTGAACTTAGGTTACAAGGCTTCTACATATAGTCCTAAACGTGTACGGAAAGCAAGGTTCGAAATATCGCCCAATATCGATATTTTGGTCAATATTGGTGCGCCGATATGACCCGATGTAACCAAAATGATACCCGATGTTTCCGATGGGGACGAGAAGAAACGGCTGAAATCGCAGATTTCATTACCAAAATCTATGGTCGATACTGGTAGGGACACTGAGATATCAAGCCATGACTGAAAGCTTGACCTTGATCACTGATCATACGTAGACCATCCCTTATAATAAGAATATAATTCTTGCATCTTGCCTAAGAATCTTGATTTGTGTCTAGCTACCAAATTTGGCCACTAAATGGGCATCTATTGAACAATACCTTATTTTCTTTGTTAGAGACTCTATGTTATAAGCTGCAAGCCTGCAACCTATACGACCTTGTAGATGGAAACTCTTGATAATCCAATTTGGGCATTTGAGGGATGCAGGTCATGCTAAAATTTGTTAGACAACTAGATGGCCAGGCATATTCTGGATTGGAACATACTTTATCCACAATTTAGTTTTTTCAATCAGCAAAAGTTTGAGAAGTTAAAATTTTCAATTTAATAAACACCAGAGGCTCCTTTATCTGCCCAATCACTAATTCTGCAGTTCATGCATATTTCATAGACTTTGACCAAGATATTGGTTGAAACACAGTAACCTTCTTGATTCTGAGGTGTCAAGGCATTTATCACTGATTACTCATGGAAAATCAATGCTGAAACTAGCCCCAAGATTTTTGGTTTTATAACTAGATTTCTGGCTTTTGGGCTATTGCAAAAATCTCTAGAAATGCTAGAGATCATTTCAACCTTTTTCTGATATTTGGCTTGAAAACTAACATATCAAAGAACCATATAAATGACTATCTATAATATGCTAGGCTCCAAACATTCATACTCATCATAATTGAATAGGTTTTGTTAACCAGAGACTAGAATCTAGACCCATCCATATAGATCGATCTGCATTTGATCTACCTGCTACTGAGATTTACTATTCCAACCCAAGTCCCAAATTTAAATTGATCAGTAATTCTTCTTTGTACGAAGGCCCAATTGTTTGGTACCAACTGCCCAATCATGCAAATTGTTATGTTTCACATCTATACTTGATCCAACCTAACATAACATAGGACAACAGTATTGACATGCCAGACGCCGAATCCAAATTTAACAAATTTGACCCACCATTTGTGTGCTGGGTTTGGGGCCCTTTTCTGCTTGCATGGTTTCTTTTTCTTTCTTGTTTCTATATTTTTTTTGGGCTTATTGTGTCTTTTGAGCATTGTTCACTGACCTGATAGAATCCACCTGAATCAAAGAACATAAGACGAAAATATATAAGTGAATATAGGTGCATTTAACATCTATCCCTTTTTCCTTAATCCCATATCAGCCATTACTTACCATGCCATGCTTACTCCAACTGTGGTTCACTGTCTTGGGTTGTTTTCTCTTTCATTCTGAATGTGATTAATGCACAGGGTAAATTATCTTCTGCATATTGAGGAATGATGTCTCATGCATATTACTTTTTCTACCTTAATATTTTCAGACCTGCATGTTAATTGTTATAATATATTTGTGAATTTCCTTATTTCTTTTCTTTTCTTTCTTTTCAAGACACCATGAAACAATTTAAGCAGTGTCTTTTAGGCTTGGTGGAGAAATAGCACCTTAAAAGTGTAAAGTTGTAACACCTCGACCATATAGATGTCATTAGCAGCTGTTAGTTGCATTACTAGATCGTCTGGCCCCTTTGAGTTTGTGATAGGAATGTATTCAAAACACATTCAGTTTTACCGGTATATTCATTGGTATCCCTTTCCCTCTAAACTTGAGAGTTCACTCTTTCATTCCTTGAGAATACAATGCTCATAAGATATAATTGATTTAAAAAAAAATTTCAAGTATCAATCATGTGATTCATCATCTGGAAATCTATAAGCATTTGCACAAGTCAGAAAATTGTATAACATGACATGAAATGAACCATATGAGATTTGAAACCTTCAAATGCCACGGAGCATTAGTTTATGCTATTATCCTGTAAGACTTTGACGAATATGACTGCTGAACTGAAAACTTAAAGAGAGCACGGGAATATTTGCCTTGAGCATATAGATAAGATAATCCAAAAGTGGCTGTCCATTTTTTACGGGAAAAATAATAAAGCTGGGTTTGACTTGACCTTGCATATAATTAGTCATTGTAAATGGCTTCATACTAGTAATAGCTGTTGAATTTGAAAGTTGACTTTTTGATTACACCTTTTGCAACCGACTTCAATGTGGTTATTTACCACTGCAACTTTGGTCTTTTATGGCCACGAGACATAATAGAGAGACCTAATATGCCCCAAGGTTTGAAGAAGTTGTAGATTTAGATGTGTGTTTCTATTGGCAACAAAGCACGATGAGTTTTTGACTCTGTTATATATTCTTTTTTCTTGCATTTATTTTAAGAGCTGCGCGGTCTGCACGTCCGTTCTCCTTAGCCTTTCTCGTTAGTCAATTTTAAAATGTACCCAACACTTTGTGCCAGAATCTAGGGTTTCAATTACATAAATCACACTGATTTGAATCAGATAAAAACAAAAATGAAAAGCAACAAGGTTTGCAAGAAAAAGAAGCGCATTGACTGAAAATTAGCTCATTTGTTATTGCTTTTGCCGGAAACTTTTTCCTGTCTGATACTAGTTTAATAGAAGCGTTGGTTGAACTGATGGGAATTTTCCGGTCCCATGCAGTTCTAACACTGAGTCACAGAAATTGATATGCACATTGGTAAATGAATTTAACTGATGTTGACGGAATATTGCACTGTAGGCTAGAAAGTGCACTCCAGTTATGTAATGACTGGGTGGCCTTAAAATTTAAAAGCAAACAAAAACACAAATTTCAATCAATCATAAACAAATGGGGATCAACTACTGCAACATTGTGTATGAACTTTTAAGGCTAATTCTGAGTAAAACCCACTAAATCATAGGTTTAGCAGGTTTCTCTAATGTCATCAAACTCTTTAATTACATGGCGAACAACTTAAAATGTTCCAGTTTCCCCATTCAGAGATTAATTAACTTCCTTGCAGGTTTTGTTGGAGTTCAAAGAGTATGCTACTGAAGTAGATGTAGATTTTGTTAGAAAAGCTGTCCGTGCAATTGGTCGCTGTGCAATCAAGCTAGAGAGGGCTGCAGAACGGTGCATCAGTGTTTTGCTTGAGCTGATAAAGATAAAAATAAATTATGTTGTGCAAGAGGCCATTATTGTCATCAAAGATATATTCAGACGTTATCCTAACACGTGAGTATCTGATTTTTATGCTTGTTAAGACAAATGTGCACACTGAGCTCTATTCCTGAAGGTTTTAATTGGGATTTGTTTCTCTGTTTTCAGCTATGAGTCAATCATTGCTACACTATGTGAGAGTTTGGATACTTTAGATGAGCCTGAGGCTAAGGTACTTGCAAATACATTAAAAATGATCTAGAAGAATTCAGTTTATTGATTTCATGGATTTGCTTTTACTACGAATTATGTTGTTCTTACAGGCATCAATGATCTGGATTATTGGGGAATATGCAGAAAGAATTGACAATGCCGACGAGCTCCTTGAGAGCTTCCTAGAGAGCTTTCCAGAAGAGCCTGCCCTCGTACAGCTGCAATTACTCACTGCAACTGTCAAATTGTTTCTTAAAAAACCCACTGAAGGCCCACAACAGATGATTCAGGTCTCTAAAGTTCTTGCTGCTGCACCTTTGTGATTTAGACCATTTCTTTTAATATATTACTAATGAATATACAGTGAGCACTTTCTCCGTGGATGCTATCTCGTGTGGTAGAATGTGGCTCTCTTTACATTTCCCATATGCTAGCTTCACGCATTCCAATTTAGCACTTCATTATTTGAATGCAAAAATAGTAACCTCAAATTAAATTTTCTTGATGAGACATCTTGTTTTCTTCAATTTCATGGCTCAGGTTGTTCTAAATAATGCCACTGTGGAGACAGACAATCCTGATTTACGTGACCGTGCATATATATACTGGCGTCTTCTTTCTACTGATCCTGAGGTATGATACATAAATGGTAGATTTTCCGGTATAAATTGGAGGCACTAAATAACCATATTGTTTGCTTTATCATTGTTGGCCCTTTTGTGTCAGGCTGCTAAAGATGTTGTCCTTGCTGAGAAGCCAGTAATTAGTGATGACTCAAACCAGCTTGATCCATCCCTTCTTGATGAGCTTCTTGCAAATATTGCGACACTTTCTTCTGTTTATCATAAACCTCCAGAAGCATTTGTAACCCGTGCAAAATCAGCTACCCCTAGAGCAGATGATGATGACTATCGGATGGGGGTGAAACAGCATACTCTGAGTCACCTTCTCAAGGAATAAATGGTGCAACTGCCCCCTCCGGTGCAAGCACGGTTTCGCATGCTTCTGCAAAGCAGTCAGCATCAGCATCAGCATCAGCACCCGCCACACCAGCTGTTCCAGTGCCAGACTTACTTGGTGACTTGATAGGTTTGGATAATGCACTTGTCCCTGTTGACCAGCCATCAACTACTTCCGAGTGAGTTATTGCGAACTTTTGTGCTTCTTTTTATGTTTTTGGGTTCTGAAGATTTAGATGTCTCACAAATAACTCAAGTTCTTTGCAACCAATTGCAATAAGGATTGTTTGTTTGTCCGTGAAGGCCTCCTTTACCTGTTTTATTACCGGCATCAACTGGGCAAGGTCTGCAGATTAGTGGACAGCTTTTACGGCGACATGGGCAGATCTTTTATGGCTTAAATTTTGAAAACAATACACAAACTGTGTTAGATGGGTTTATGATACAGTTTAACAAAACACATTTGGGCTTGCAGCTGCTGGACCTCTACAGGTAATGCATTTTTAGAATGCGACACTCAAGTATCTTTACCACATAAATACTGAATGTCTTGGATTTGGTACTTTTGGTTCATTAGGTTGCACAGGTGCCACCTGGAGGGTCTGCTAGGACACTTCTACCAATGGTTGTGTATCAGAACCTCTCACAAGGACCACCGAACACACTTCTGCAGGTGGCAGTAAAAAATAATCAACAGCCAGTCTGGTATTTCAACGATAAGATTTCATTGCATGTACTCTTCTCGGAAGATGGTAAAATGGAACGTACAAGCTTTCTTGAGGTATGTAGTTTGATTTTACTTAGGAAATTGCCTTAACGGTAACTTTTCGGGACTCCGTAATGGTCTTTTTTGCGTAGAAGTATGACATTGGGTCCCTTTGAATGGTTGTTTCAAGTTGGCTTTATTAGCTTTTCCATGTCCCTCTTCATATCAGATTGGAACTTTTTCTTCTGTTAATATGATTAGATGCAATATCAACATGGATAAGTGATAACTGATCTTTCCATAGCTAAGTTTGCTTGGTAATCTTCCTCTCCCTTCCTCCACACGTTGAGTCACTAATCTATTATGTTGTGGTAACTTGTAACTATGAAAAGAAAGTTGATTAGAAGAGGAGGATCTGAAAAAGTAGAGTGGCACTTACTGTTTCTCAGCATTTGATGAGAGCCTGGAATTGTCGAATGCCAATCCATTCATTTTTCTTGGGTTAACCAGAAGAAGTTAATTGCATAAGAAGTTTCAAATTCTTGTTTTTTTTGATCAATAATTAGTTTTGGACTGTCTCTAGATTAAGTAGGTCCGATCCGGCAAATTCTGTAATATTAGTAATTTTTTTAATTCTGATCCTTCCACTAATTTAGTTGAACTTTGTAAACCCATGATCACGGTCTGTTGCACGGACACGGACACATTGATACTAGTGCGACAAGACACAACATCTCCACACGCAACAAACTCTAAAAGGTACACGCAACTTGCATATTAGAGGTTTAGGCATTAGAATATCATTTAATATCCTGAACTTTAATAGATTTTTTCCCTCATCATTTTAGTTTCACTCCCTGCTGTCTTAGTGTGATAATTTTTCTCATGTTTGCTGCTCGCATCATCATGTTTTTATGTCAAGAGTCCAGACAATACTCTACCTCCTCCTGGCAACCAAACAGGGTATAATTGCCTAGTGTCCGCATAAATACATGTTAAAACACTTTTTAAGTTTTAGTGTATAACATGCTTCTCTGTAAGGTTTTTGGAAGTTCTCTGTCATATTTTCCTATGAATTCTAGACACCGTAAATAAACCACATGCTAGTTTTGTTGGTCCGTGATAGATTTTGGAAGGTTTGTGTGCCTGAAACCATTGGGCTATGGAAACACCCTTGACAAGTGCCTATATTTCAGAACTATTGGCAAGGACTTGTTTGATCCATTTCATCCTTTTCTTCTTCTGTATAATCTTTTCGTCAAGAAATATATTAATATTGAATGCCAGTGCGGGTGCCAACCCAAATGTATTATTATGAAAGAGTATGCATTATGCCAATGAACAGATTCAGCATAGTATTTGGTATTTATTTTATTTACACTTTGCATTTCAAACTGAGCAAGATCCTTGATATGCTTGCAGACCTGGAAGTCAATTCCAGATACGAATGAGATTGCAAAGGACCTTCAAAGCGTTGTCATCCACAGTGTGGATGCTACCGTGGAACATTTGGCTGCATCAAATGTGTTCTTTGTAGCAAAGCGAAGGAATGCAAACAAAGAAGTTTTGTATCTATCTTGCAAGGGTCCTAGGGGCCCCCTTCCTCATAGAGCTCACAGCTGCTGTCGGTGTTCCAGGTGTGAAATGCGCAGTGAAAACCCCGAGCCCTGATTTGGCACCATTTTTCTTTGAAGCAATGGAAACGATTCTCAAGTGAAGATGATACCAAATTTCTTGCAGGTTCTGTAAAATGTAAGACTGGCTTTTTCTTTTTGTTTTTCCCGTCATTGAGTTAATAATCTTTTGTGCGTGTCGAGGTTTTTTATTTGTTGTAGCCTGAATTTTGCTTTACGAATTAGTAGACAAGCAATGGAGTCGATTCTTTATCTATAATTATATATTTCATAGACTGGAACTCTGATAAAAATTGCTCGAGTCGCATGTGAATCATCGGCCTTGTTTCTACTCACTTGCCAATTCAAATTTGAGCCGGTTGAGCTGAGTTCACATCAGAATCATGTTGCTTTTATAATTTCACTATTTCTTTTGGTAAGTACTTCTCTGATTTTGCGCTCAGATTAGAGAGCCATATGAGACCTGAAACATGGGAATTATTGCCACCTCAACAAATGAGAAAAGCCCCAAAAATATTTACAAGTGTGTCGTTGTTGTTATTATTATTATTATTATTATTTTTACAATTTTACTCGTAGAAATATTCAAACTGCCTTTTTCTTCTTTTTTCCTTCCTCCTCTGGTGAACTTTACCGGGCGCTCCCCCGACCTCCCCGCAAGCACCAACCCTAAAATCCCGCACAACCTCCCTTCCCTGTCACTGTTCGGTTGGACCAGCTGAACATATCTGATTTGTTTGGCCGGACATGGAGATGGGGGAGGGAGGGGGGTTCGCCGGGGGTGATGGGGAGAGGGTTGTCGGGGGAGGGGAGGGGGAGAAGAAAAAGGACATTTTTGTCATTTTTAAAATTTGAGGGGGTGATTTTATCAAAATGATAGGTGTCCGTAATTACTATGGGGTGCCTTCGTCGTTCTTTGGGGTGGCAATATTTGTTCCCCCGAAACATCATCATATAACAAATTTCATTACCCCTACTTACTCCCCCAAGAAAACAGTGAATGGGGTAAATCGCGTAATTCCTGTCTCCATTTTTTTTCCCTATTTTCACCAAGATCTGCCTCTTCTTCTTCTTCGCCTCTTAGACCAAACCTCTTTAATGTTCTCAGCAATAGGGGTGACAATTGGGTCGGGTCGGGTCCATCCGACCTAATTACTGCTCGATCCGTATAATAATCGGGTCGGGTCGACTCGACCTGATTATTATACGGGTCAAAATTCAGACCCAGACCCGATCAGGACTTAGTCGGGTTGATCCAACCCGTTTGACCCAATTATTAAACCTTATATACAATTTCTTTACACTATATTACTAAATTGTTGGGTGGTATAGTTGATCATCACGCTAAATTCACATACTAGAGGTCATGAGTTCGAAATTAGGCTCATGCATATTTTTTGACAATTTAATTTAGGCGAAAGGGAGGAGGCGGGGGCGAAGGAGATCGAGGCGAGGAGACCTAGGAGGAGAGAGAATAATCGGGTCTGGCAGGTTCGGGTTGACCCCGACCCATTTAATAATCGTGTCAGACGGGTCGATCAGATTACGACCCACACCCGATTAGCTTAAACCCATACCCGATAACTCCGGGTCGGGTCAGGTCTGGCGCGACCCATCTGCCATTCCTACTCAGCAATGACGGGGCAAAAAGTGATCACAAAAGAGAAAAGTTTTACGAGAATAACAAATCACGTCAAGAGTCTTTAAAGAAGAAACAACGTCATGCAACGACTTGGATGCCCTCAGCTTCTTTTCAGTCGTGCTGACAGGAATTAGAGTGTAATGGTGTGTCTTTCTTGTGAATCAAGTTAAAAACTCTGGTTTCTCCTAATTTTCAACTGAGATTCAAATTGATATCTTTATCAGAGAGGTGAAGAGAGCGCTCCTCGTAGCTTCCTCCACTTCGAAGACATCGTCTTCGTCGGGCTGGGCAATAGTAGTGGCAGCCTGAGGCACGGTTTGAAAGCTTCAAAGGCACTGCAGATTTGGAGGAATCAGGTGTTGGCAGTGTTAAAGAAATGGAAATGAAGGCTCTGTGTGTTTGAGAAGAAGGATGATGAGCTGAGCACGGATTTGTTAAATCTGGTTAGCTGTTTTTTTCCCTTCCAACAATGTATATGGCAATGAAAGCCTACTCTACTCCAGGCGTCATGGATGAGCAAGTTAAATTTCTGCCAACTTTTAATAATGTTTGGAAATGCTAGATGTCCTCTTTTAATAAATATTTCAGTGATTTTTTTTTCTTTCCCCAAGAAAACAGGGGCTGGGGTAAATTGGTAATTTCGGTGGGCTTTTTTCTTTCAGCCAAAAAATACAAGGGGCAGGGGTAAATTGGTAATTTTTTCTCCCTATCTTTTCTTTTTTCCATCTATTAAGGCAACGAGCCAATGAGATTTTTGTCTCTTCCTCTTCCCCACTCTAAACCCAATCACTTGGTTCTTCTTAGCAATGGCGGGAGCAAAAGTGATCAACAAATAGTAAGGTCTTAAGAGAACAACAAAAACACATCAAAATCGCGGCAGCCAACGACTTGTACGCCCTCGGCTTCTTATCCATCATGGTGATGGAATTGGGGTATGTCGACTTCCTTGTGAACCAAAGTAAAATCCCTAATTCCTTCCTACTTTCAATTGAGATGCAAATTGATATCTTCATCAGAGAGATGCACGATTGTCGCCACTTCGAAGACATCGTCTTCGCTTGGCCAAAAATAATAGTGGCAGCCCGAGGAGCAGTTCGAAAGCTTCGAAGACATTGCAAATTTGGAGGAACCTGGTGTCGGCAATGTTAAAAAAATGGAAAGAAGTGCGTTTGAAAGAAGGATGGATGAGCTGAGAACGACAAATCCGGTTGGCTATTTTTTTTCTCAACTGTGTATATGGCAATGAAAGCCTACTCTGCTCCGGGCATCATCGATGAGTAAGTTAAATTTCTGCCCTCTTTTAATAAATATTTGGAAATGCTTTTTGGAGTAAGCTAGGTGTCCTCATTTAATAAATATTTTGGTGGGTTCTTTTTTTTCCTCCCCGAGAAAATAGGGGCTGGGATAAATCGGTAATTCCGGTGGGCTTTTTTCTTTCTGTCAAAAAATAGGGGTTGAGGTAAATCGGTAATTTCCTCTCCATGTCTTCTCTTTTTTTCCATCTATTGAGAAAATGAACCAACGAGTTCTGCATCTCTTCCTCTCGCGTCTCTAAACCCAAGCTCTTGGTTATTCTCAGCAATAGCGAGACAAAAAGTGATCATAAAAGAGGAAGGTCTTAAGAGAATAATAAAACATGTCAAAATAGCGGCAACAAATGACTTGAATAGCCCTCGTCTTCTTATCCATCGCGGTGGCAGAATTGAGGGTAATGGTGTCGACTTCCTTGTGAGCCAGGGCAAAAACTGTAGTTCCTTCCTACTTTCAACTGAGATACAAATTGATATCTTTATCAGAGAGGTGAAGAAAAGCGCACCTCGCAGCCGTCGCCACTTTGAAGACATCGTCTTCGCCAGGCCAGAAAATAGTAGTGGCGGCCCGAGGAGCGGTTCGAAAGCTTCAAAGACACTGCAGATTTAGAGGAACCGGGGTATCAGTAATGTTAAAGAAATGAAAATGAAAGCTAGAAGTGCTTTTGAGAAGAAGCATGATGACCTAAGCACGTATATGTAAAATTTGGTTGGCTGTTTTCTATTCCCAACCGTGTATATGGTGATGAAAGCCTACTCTGTTCCGAGTCTCATCGATGAGTAAGTTAAAATTTTACCCTCTTTTAATAAATATTTGGAAATACTTTTTTGAGTTAGCTAGGGGTTCTCTTTTAATAAATACAATCGGTTCTTTTTTCTCCCTAAGAAAAAAGGGATTGGGGTAAATCAGTAATTTTTGGTAGGCCTTTCTCTTTCAATCCAAGAAAATGGGAAGCATATATTACTACCCCCCAAAGATGAGGAAGACACCCCTTAGATTAAGCCACCAGTAATTTTGATAAAGGCACCCCCAAAAATTTAAAAATGACAAGAATACCTTCATTTCTCCTTCTCCTCTCTCAACCCCTCCCCCTTCGACCGACGACCTTCCTCCCTTCCCCTTCCTCGCCAGCTCTCACCACTCCCGCCTCTCTCTCCTCCCCCTGCTACACGACCTCCCCCGTCGTCCCCCTCCTTCTCGCCCATCTCCCCTCCCTCCTCGTCCGCCCTCTTCACACCCACCCCCTCTGATCTCCATTCCCCACCAAACCCTCCTCTGCTCAACCGGACATGGCCGAACAAGGGGGTGGGATGACTGGGGAGGGAGATCAGAGGTGGGAGGCAGGGAGGTAGGCGATGTAATAGTCCCAGATTTAATATCCTCAATTTACATAAATATTCTTATTAGTCAATGAATCATATCTAATTTCTCAAAAATTTCGACAGTATCTCCTCTATATTATATCACTTGTCCTAAATACAATATATATCAATATCAGCCTACACAGCTCATCAATCCAAATACATAACCTAAACTCATTAATTACTCACGCAATCATAAATAATATTTCAGCTTGACATCGCTACTTATTCAATCCATAAAGCAAATAAATCTCGCTAATAATATTCACAGTGAATATGTGATCGAGAGTGCCCATCTCGGCGATCACAGTATAACTCAGAACTACTATGACTCTAACTATTTATGATTATCATAAACTATCTCATATTTACATCAATACATCTAACAAATATGATACATGTTGCAAGTACATAATGAATAAAGTTATGAACATATACAATAAGAACTTTTACAATGAATATTATACAATACTTCCATGATTTCAATGTTAAGAATTTCAAAGCAATAATTTAGGTGCATTCATGGAGAAAAATTGGAGCAACCAACGTAACTGAGTTCAAATTTCTCAGAAATTAGAAAGGAATTAAATTATGAAGTAAAATTTCATCAAGCAAATTTCTTCCTCACCTGAGCTCTTCCTTGGTCATGGCAACAAGGCCGAGCCACACCCCTTCCTCTTACCTCTGGTTGCCGCCCGCTACTTGGGATCCCTGCCGTGCCGCCGTGCGTCGCCTGGCGCTGCTGGTGGCAACTACTGTTGCCGTAGGCAATCACCAGAGGGGGGGAGAGAGAGAGATTGAAGAGAGGGACTCGATTGAGAAAGAGAGAGAGAGGGGGTGAGAAACTGAAAGAGAGGGAGAGAAAGTGTAACGCCCTGATCCCGTAGGTACGGAGACGCTACGACGACGTACATACACAGGACGAAAATACCCTCACGTACGTACGTTAAGCCTCAGTACAAACACAATAGTTTCAACAGTAAACAGGTATAAGAATACCAGCAAAAGGGGTCAGCAATCATAATAGATATGAAAACAAAGATAAATATGGAAATCGAAACAAATAATAAAGATACCTATGAATAGCATAGGTGACGGGTCTCCTATGGGTATCCCATGAAATGTCTGATACTATGATATTGTTGACACTCTAAAAAAGACAAGATTCCTAACTGGCCTGAACAATGTCTAACTTGTTGACATCTATAAAAGATAAGTGGCAGACAAGCCGACGACCAGTTCTTCACCCATCTCAAGGGAACGAATAAGCAACTTGGACTCTACTGATCCAGTGAAGCAAACAGTAAGCCAAGATCGTCCTTAAAAGCTCGTGACAAGGCCCAAGCAGGTCCAGAGACATTAAGTTAGCTCAACACTTAATCTTGCACGAGCCCACGAGATAGATCTCAAAACCAAAAGTTGATTAGCATCGCAGGAAGCTTCTTCATAGCCTCGCTGTGAGCTAACTTACAGCTTCGCCTGGAAATGCTAAGTTAACTCCGCAGAAAGTTAGCTTCGCTCGAAGCTCCACGCAGCCGCGCAAAGGTTGACTGGCTTCGTTGAAGAGCTTTCTTCTAGCTTCGCCACAAGCTTCTCTCAGCTTCGCTATGAGCTCAACACAACGGCTCCGCTGCGAGTCCTTTATAGTCATTTTGACTAAGCAAATCTCCAGATGAAATCAAATCTCTAGATGAGATCATGTTGACTGAAATCAATTTGGCAGTTGCCTGCCATGATCTTTTGACTCTCCCAATCAGGTAAGAAGATCAAGAGAGTATCCCTCATTTAGTGGAGCAAATCAAGGGATTAGCGCTATATGTTATCCCTAGCTTCGCAGAAGCTGTTTCTAATCTCGCGACAAGGCTACTTTCTAGATACAAAATAGATTGACTCAATCTGTTTTTAGATTTTCAGGGCGATTATACCCCTGTTTCCCCTATAAATAGCCTACCAGAGGCTCACAAAAAAGGAGAGGAGGCACGAAGAGAGAGAAGAAACAGGCCAGGATACAGAGGAAACTAGAGATCTACTCTCTCGCTTCCAAGCAATTCAGAGAATTGCTTCTCTAATCCTACAAGGATAAATTCAGGGTGCTAATACCCTAAGATCTTCCTCCCTTTCAAAGAATCTCCGGAACCAGGTGAGAAGAAATTTCCAAACGGAGGCAGCTCGAGGAGCAGCAAGAGGGCTCTACCGATCCCCTGTTCTCCGGTTTCCCGAACCAAGCGAGAAAGGAGTCATATTAGGAGGCAGTTCGATCATCTGACTGATTGCATCGTCAAAGGGATAAAGTGATCGCGCGGTAATCAGACTCCTACCGGCACACTTTCCTAGAAATCTCAGATAAGATCTACTTGTAACTTTCAATTATTTGTAATTTAGCTCCTCGATACTTTTTTTGTAAGTTTCCCCTTTGCAAAATATATGAAAAACAAGATGGCAACTCTGCTGGGGATGTCGGTCTTCTGGCGCAACAAGGAGACAGTGTCGTAATGCGACGGTCAGCATCCTGAGCCCATTACTTTTGAATATCTGGTCATTCATTTCGACCAAGGGAAATTTGAGGAACTCCTCTCTGGAGGTAGTCTGATGCTCTACACACGGAAGCATAGGAAGGTCTCGGTGACCAAGGCTGTGGAGCAGAACCAGCCCTAGATGGGCGAGTAACCAAACGGACCTCCTTCTAACTCCTCTCAACCTCGCGCAAGGCTAATCTGATTCCCTGCGAACCTGAGTCTCCTCTTCCAAAGCAGATCTGGAGGCCAAAACAGAAAGCTCCATATGAAGCTCTAGGCGTAGCTACGCCATAGGCTCGCCTATCTCGCGAAGATAGAGGCAAGATGCCTGCCTGCTTCGTCGAGACTATCTGCCGCGAGCCTAGGGTGGCAACTCTGCCTTCGCCCAATCCAGGAGTAGTAACTCCTCGCGCCAACCTCGTTCTCACGAAGGGAGCTATTGATGGTTTAGCAAGCACAGCGTCAGTACCTCAGGGTACGCGCGGAGTTCCCAGCCGCCAGGCTGAAACTAAAGCACCTAGCAGTGCTAACCACCTTCGCAACAAGGTGGCGAACAAAGCGCCACAGTGTGCTTCGCTCCCCAATTCCTCAAGCGTTAAGTTTGCTCTTCACAGCGGAGCTAAGGGATCGTCCCTGGGTACTGATAGCAGTGCCTATGCAGCTTTAGCGCCTAAGGGTGCTCCCAAAGTTCTTAGTCGCGAAGCTAGAACTAAAGCACTATCTAGTGCCAATCATCTCTACGATGATGAGAGGAACGAGGCATCATCCTGTGTTTCGCTTCCAAAGCTTGCGAGCAAGAAGGTGCCAATCATCTCTACGGTGATGAGAGGAACGAGGCATCATCCTGTGTTTCGCTTTCAAAGCTTGCGAGCAAGAAGGTGCTGTCAAAATTACCTGAACGCATCAATGCGTGATCTACCCGAGCCCCTGCGCTGAGTCGCTTAAACTCAGCTGGGTCCGACTTGCGAGAATTCTTAGCAAGCAAACGGAATTCGGAATCACTCCAGACTTCTCCCTCCTGTTGTTAACAAGTGGGATGTCAGTTGGTGACGGTTCACTCAGTCCATTACCGGTTAGGACCAATCCCTGCACTCCTCCAAACCGACGGTCAGTTTTTAATCGACTATCAATGTAATCTCCTGTGAAGCATCACAAAAGGAGCATATCATGAGATCTACCAGATCTGCCCTCTGCATCCGTCAATATGATCGGAAGGGGACGAGAACCGCGCAGGGGTAGACGAGCGCCGAATAGTGTTAATTCTCCTCCCTTCAGTTCTCCAGATCCGGATAATAGCCCGGGCTTAGGCCAAGTCTTGATACACGAAGAAGGTGTCTTCTGAAACACCAGATCTAGAGTTGCAATATCCTTTAGTTATGAGCAACCATCCTCCTTAACTACAGTAATCTCACCAGAACTAATGAGAGGATTATTCCAATGGTCTGATGAGGAGGACGAAGACAGCGGCTCTTCGGCAACGGTCAGCTCGGTACGAACAGATAGGGTGTCGGCGAATATGACTGATAACGGTAATAATGACCGCCGTCGACGGTTGGAAGCTCAGAAGCAAACTTTCAAAACCCAGCAAGAAGCCTTGGACAACATTCAACAGATGCTCACTCAACTCCTCACTAACCGAAATAACAATGATACCGGGAGTAACCATAATGGAAGGAACATCATAACGATGAACAACCCAAGATTGAGAAGTGGAAGGAAAGTTTTTCTATGGATGCTAAAGTTCTTAAAGGCATTCAAGCTCAGATTGCATCCCTAACCCAGAGAGACTAACTAAAGAAAGTAGGGACAGTCTGTCCTTACCCTTTGGAATGGGATTCAGTACCATACCCACCAAAGTTCAAGCCACCAATGTTGCATACGTATGATGGTAAGAGCTCGCCAAACCAGCACATCTACTACTCCAGTCTCAGACCGGTAACGTTATAGACAATAATGCTATTATGGCCAGACTGTTCATTGGCACCCTAAAGGGGGTAGCATTTGACTGGTTCCGAAGCCTTCCTCCGGGCTCTATCAATTCTTGGATCGACTTGGAAACTCGATTTCTTTCTCATTTTTACGAGGATGACACTGAGGTAACCATGGACAAATTCCTCTCTATCGTACAAAGGAAGGGCGAATCTGTCTGAAACTATATTGAGCGGTTCAGAAACTTGCCCCTGATGTGCCTAGCGGGGATGCCATTACCCATGCTCTTGCAGACATGCAGGCATCACTTCCTCGACCAAGTGGAGATTCATATGTGGGCTATCAAAGCCCATACCTGAAAGGAACTAGTCGAGCAAGCTAAGATAGCCGAAAAGTCGTCTAAGAAATTCGAACCATTTACCCCTAAAGGCAAATGGGGTATGAATAATAAGGGGCGCAGCAACATAGCGCAGTCTTCCCAAGACAAAGGGAAAGAAACTATGTCTGTTGAATTATCAGGGGACGTTCATTCAAAGGTCAAGAAGAGCCGCTTCAATAATCAAGAGTCTAAGTTTCCTCCGAAACAATACTCCTTCAAAGACGAGGAGGTGGTCGCAATATTTCATTTACTCCACAAAGGGAATAAATTAAAGCTGCCGGATGCTCGGCGCCCTAATGAAGTGGGAAGCATGAACGATCCCAACTATTGCCTCTTTCATAGGATGGTTCATCATTCTACTAATAAGTGCTTTGTTCTCAAGGATAAAATTCAAGCTTTAGTCGACACCGGAGTTCTGACTCTGAAATCAGAACAAAAGAAAGTCACTGCAAACATGGTGACCCTCGAGTTCGGCAAAAGCCCAAAAGTCATAGTTCCTGATGGGACCTTCCCGATCCCTGAAGCACGGCTAGAAGTAAAGCATCCTTCAGCCAAAACTCAAGAGAGTAAGGGTCTTGTTCCCTTGACATTGAAACAGAGAAAATCATGTGGATACACCCAGACATTGCCGGAGACGAACAATGGGATTCAAAGAAATCCAAATCAAAAGGCATATCTTGTAATGTTATCTCCATCTTGTCGGATGATGATAATCTCACATCAGCTTCTCTTAGCGATTCTGAAGGGAAAAGCACGCTTGTATAGCACAGGCTGATGTACCTCAGCCGACGGGCACTCGATCTGAAAAATCATACTTAAAACAGTATGAGAAAGTTATTGACGACACACAACGGCAGACGATGTCAGTACAAATACCCACACCGGTTCCGCTCCCAACAACAGGAAAAGAGAAGCAAAAAGAAGTCCGGTTTGACCATGTCCTAAAGAAGCCTTCAGGTCCAGGGCTTAACATGCCCTTTCGTTTTGACATATTGGCCCAGCTGGCTAATATCCCAGCTCGTATTATCATACACGAGCTCCTTCGTCTCTCGAAAGAGACAAGAGAAGCATTTAGAGATGCACTGGCTAACTCAGAATCATTTCTGACACATATGGCAGAAATCCCTAGGGATGACACTCAGCTCTCTTGCCCTGAATGCCATCATGTGCAACCAAAGGTACCTGCTATTACTTTCACAGTAGAGGATATGCTTCTCAAGGATAATAAGCACGATCGACCTTTGTACTACACCGGATACATCAGTTCGACATGCATTGAAAGAGTACAGATTGATCCAGGATCCGTGCTTAGCATTATACCCAAGAGGCTCCTCTACTTTCTTGGCATACCACTATATAGGTTGTCTTCAACTACCACAACAATATACGGTTTTAATGCAGGGAGTAGTCATCCACTTGGAAAGATTCGACTCCGTTGCCGAATCGGGAGCCTAAATTAGAGGTGACGTGCTACGTCATTGACGCTGACACGTCATACAACTTGTTACTAGGGAGACCTTGGATTCACGCCAATTGGATTGTTCCCTCCACCCTGCACCAGTGCTTCAAATATGTTAAAGATAATGCGACAGTACAAACTATCTTCACCAAGAAGCAATCATTCAAAGGGATAGAGAACTACTTTACTGATGCTCTCCTATATCAGGAAGTCAGTGAAATGTCAAAAGATTCATTGCCTGACAACGATGATAGTGATAATGAGGCAGATTCGGAGTCTGAAGGTAACACACCAGCTACTTTGGTCGGCAAACCAATTATAGCACACTTTAATCCTCAATGTAATACTCTTTCTGAAGATAAGGACGAATGGGTAATTAATGACACTATTTTCTTTGATTATCCTATAAGTATCGAATTGCTTGAATCTGTTACAGATAGCTTTCTACACATGCCCTTGCACAAACCAAGTACATCAAGTGCATCGGTGGAACATATAGAATGATCCATTTTAGTGATTCCTCCGTCCAGAAAGGGTCAATCACCAATAATATTTGGTAGAGCCCAACTGCAAAGGCTATAGCCACGGATTCAAGTTCAGACTCAGACATCCTGTAATTTTTTCATTATGTACGATCAACACAACATATGATGAAGAGAATGGGATATAATCTGCAGCATGGGAAAGGCCTGAATTTGGAAAAGGAAGACATGATTTTCTGCGTAATTTTGTGCCAAAAGGGAAACCAGTAAATTACTATAATAACACACGCAGGGGTTGAGATACGTTACACCTACACCGCCAATGACGGTTCGACCCAAAGGTAACAAATCAATCCCATCACGTTCTGCCTCTTCCTCCGAATGGGACTCAGATGTCAGTGTGGGAATGATATTCGAGAATCTCACCGTTAATATGACTACGAGCAGCCAATTGGAGCTAGCAGAAGCTACTGATGAGGAACTATGGGCTCAACAATTGGATTTTCAGTTGGGAAAGCGATTCGAACAATGCGAACCACCTACTGAAGACAAAGTGATTCAGGTTAACTTGGGTAGTCAAGATCACCCTAAACCCATCTTTGTAAGTAAAGCCTATCACTTACAGAAAGAGAAGAATTGATAGTACTCGTAAGAGAGTATATCGATGTCTTCGCATGAAACTACGAGGATATACCCGGACTTGATACACAAGTAGCCATGCATCGTCTAAACATCAGGCCTGACGCCAAGCCAATCAAGCAACAACAACGCCGATTTCGCCCGAACATTATGGACGCTATTGAAGCCGAAGTCTATAAATTCATTGCATGTGGTTTCATACGGGAGGAACATCATCCAGATTGGGTTGCTAACATCGTCCCCGTTCTCAAGAAGAATACAAAAATTCGCATCTATATTGACTACCGCGATCTCAATACAGCCCGTCCTAAAGACGAATTCCCATTGCCCATCACTGATGTCATGATTGACAATACCTGCGAATTCGAAAGAATGTCTTACGTGGACGGCTTCTCAGGGTATAATCAAATTAAGATGTATCCAGAGGGCGAGAAACATACTTCATTTCGGACACCGTTGGGGGTATATTGTTATACCGTGATGCCTTTTGGATTAAAGAACGCGGGAGCAGCTTATCAGCGCGCGATGAGTGTAATTTTTCATGACCATCTCCAAAAGACGGTAGAATGTTATGTCGACGACATTGCTATCAAAAGCCGCGATAAGAATGACCATCTTCGTGACTTGAGAACGATGTTCGACAAAATGCGGGCTCATCGACTAAAGATGAATCTGACAAAATCCTTCTTAGGGGTTTCGAGTGGCAAGTTCCTTGGATTCATTGTTACATCAAAGGGAATTCATCTCGACCCAGACAAAGTCAAAGCCATTCAGAGCATGCATCCACCTAAGAATCTCAAAGAACTTAAGGGCTTGCAAGGTAGACTGGCTTATATCAAGAGATTTATTGCAAATCTCTCAGGCCGCTGTCAACCATTCACCTGACTCATGAAAAAGGGTGTCTCTTTTGTATGGGATCAAGCCTGTCAAGAAGCTTACGAGGATATCAAAAGATACCTCACTAAACCTCCGGTCTTGATGGCTCCCACATCAGGGAAGCCTTTCCTGCTTTATATAAAAGCTATGGACTATTCTCTCGACGCTCTGCTTCCTCAAAAAGATGATAAGGATCATGAACAGGCTATTTACTATCTAAGCAGGGCTCTGATAGGGGTGAAATCTCACTATAACACTATTGAGAAGGAATGCTTAGCTCTTGTCTTTACTATTCAGAAGACACGACATTATTTGGTCGACCAAACCATACATGTCATTTCCAGAGTGAATCCTTTGCGTCTTCTTATGACGAAACCAGGATCACTGAATTCTAGATTAGCTAAATGGGTCCTCCTTTTGTATCAGTATGACATGCTCTTTGTCCCTCAGAAGGCGGTTAAAGGTCAGGCACTTATAGAGTTCTTGGCTGCTCATCCGGTTCCGAAAAGCTCAAAACTTCATGAAGACATTCCAGATGAAGTCTTTGAATCTAATATAACTTCAGACGATAAAGTATGGCTGTTTGACGCGGAAAAGGGTGGCTGGTGTAAAATTTCCTTGAATCAGATGAAAATTACAGCCGGCTTAATCTTCCGGTTACAAGGGAGGGAGAATATTGAATCTTGAATTCCCCCTTTGTTTAGTGCTGGGTTCTTCGGTGGCGGTGGAGAGTGAATCTTGTTCTCCGTTGACCAGATGACTGTTTGGACCGTCGGGGATCTTCTCTTCGGTCGGTAGAGAGAGTAACTCGGCTCTGTCCACCAAAACTCTAGAAGAGGAACTAGGCAAAGAGCAGCTAGTACGCAGTAAGCTTACTGAAGAGTCTTCTCTCCTTCTCTGTTGACGATGCCTTCGTCCGGTGATCGTGCGTGTCTCTCTCTACGCGTGTTGGATGTGTATGCCTGTATGTAGGTACGTCTCTCCCTGTGTGTCTGATCCTTGTTGTCCGATAATTGTCGCCCCCGTCTTCAATAGTGACGGGACTATTTATAGGGTTTTTAGGGGGTGATCGTGCCCCCTGAAAACGCTCCACAATGAGGGGCCACTTCCCCGCTACATGGGCGGTGGATGGCCCCACAATGTGGGTGGTTACAACTAAGGTGGGGGCACCTTGTTGCTGAGACGCGGGCGTTGAGCCAACGCGCCTTGATGCTGAGACGCGGGCGTTGAGCCAACGCGCCTTGATGCTGAGACGCGGGCGTTGAGCCAACGCGCCTTGATGCTGAGACGCGGGCGTTGAGCCAACGCGCCTTGATGCTGAGACGCGGGCGTTGAACCAACGCGCCTTGATGTGGAGACGCGGGCGTTGAACCAACGCGCCTTGATCTTGAATCTCTGCGTTTTGGTGGCTTGTCTTTGTGATTTTTAGACAGCCTACAGAACCCCCTCCAAAGTTTTCGACATTCCGCAGTTAAATGGGACGGATTTCGAAATACTTTGGACTCTAGCTGAGTTCGCCTTCATGAATAGACTGTTGATGCTCCGGGTTTAATCTTATCTGGAGTTGGTCTTCGTGAGTGTACTGTTGAACTCTTTGAAGCCCCCAGAGTTGATCATGTTGAGTGTCTAGATGCACAGCCTAAACCTCCCCGATTGCTTTTAGTCTGTCACTGGCGCGCTTTAAGCCAGGAGTGGTTGGTCGTCTGCTTGCGTCAGTGTACTGTTGAACTGATTTTGCAGAGGCAGGAGGCCAAACGCAGGTTCTTTTTCAAAAAGTAGAGATGGTACTGCTGTAAAGGCGCGATTTCTGTAACGTGCGTCCTTTGGCAAATGGAGACGCGACTGATCTTTCATGAGGTAGACGCGATGTTTAGCCTGCTTGGGAGGACGCGAATTTTAGAGAGACGCGTCTTTTGGATGCAGACGCAATTTTCTGGACACAACGCGACTTTCTGTGTGTATTTATGGTGATGCTGACGGGGCATGTCCATCAGAGAGGCGCGTTCTTTGGGCGCGAATCTGTGCCATGTCATGATTACGCCGCCAGCTGGCCTGGGGAACCGGAGAGGTTTTCTCCGTTAGGCGCGCGGATTTCCCGGTTCATTAAATGAACTGCTCCACGTGTCGAATGATGACTCGCGGCGACGCATGATCTTCTCTGTTCAGAAATGATCTGGTTACACGCGTCACGTGGCAACTCGCTGCAGCGTCTATCGGGCCACACGCCGCGTATCTTCGCGAATCTTTGTGCCTATAAAAGGCCACAGTTAGAGAGATTTGTCTTCTTCTCCGAACGCGCTTACTCAGAGATTTAAGAGAGTTCTTCTTCTCCATTACTGCTCATCTTCTTCATTGACCTCTGATCACCAATGGCACCCAAGGCCAAGCCGACCGCGTCGTCCTCCAAGGCGACCATTGCCGAGGCCCAAGGGGGCGCTTCCTCCGTGCAGGATGTTTTCCGAGGTAAAGATGCCATTTTGGCTAAGCTTCACCGTTACTGGAAGTTTTTTTAGAGAACCCTAAAAAAACTCTTAACACAGAATATGAACCGGTTTGATTCTCAGACGCAGTCTCGGACGCGGTCTTGGTTTGCAGAACGCGGATTTGATCCTTGCGTTCTGTGCCACTTGACGCGGATTTGCAGGTCTGGACGCGGGTTTTGATAACTTCTGCGTCCAGTATCTTTTCTGCGTTTGAACGCAGATTCGCAGGTCTGGACGCGAATTTTGATAATTCCTGCGTCCAGTTTCTCTTCTGCGTTGGACGCAGATTCGCAGGTCTGGACGCGAATTTTGATAATTCCTGCGTCCAGTTTCTCTTCTGCGTTTGGAGTCATGAACACTTAGCATTTTTCCTTGCTTTTAATGAAGTATCTGACTAAGTGTCCTTTTCTTTCGCAGTGCGACATGTTTCTGGCTCACTTGCCAAGACGCGCCACTTTGGACATATAGGTGGTGCTGACCAGGGCTTGACCTTCGTGCTAAGAATGAGTGTCCCATTGACTGCTGACCAGTCGCCGGATCGCAGGGAGAGGCTCTCTAATGTTGACAGGAGAACCTTTCGGGCGCTTATGACGATGCCGTATTCAAAACGGATGATGGCGTCAGGCTGGAGAAGCCTGCCTTCTTCTTCGGAGATCGCATTCATGATGACGGCCGTCGCGTGTCTGGAGGAACTTACAAATGGCTCCGTCAGATAAAGGATGGAAGATTGTTTCTTCCGGATATGGAGAGGATGTTCCCGTTGTCCTACTTCCAACACATGTCCATCCCTCGGAAGATGGAATGGGACATTTCCCAATGTGTCCCCGAAATCACCCTTGGTGACTTTGGCTTCCAGAAGGTAAACCGCCATGATAGTCATGACAGGTCAGCCGTCGGCCTGTTTCCCCGCGTCGCGCAAGTCCGATGTTCCGGTCGGGGAGATACCACAGCTTGCCGCTACCTTCCTTAACTCGTTTATGGAAGCGGAGGGTGACTATCCTACTGAGTTCCGTGCGCATGGGTGGATCCATTCTACGGGGAATGTTTGGTGGGGCAGGATGGTGGGTTTTGTCCTCACCGATCTTAAAGAGCTGCTAGAGTGTGTGGGACTATACCCGGCGGTCAGGGCCGTACAGTGGGGTATCCCACCAAGCTCTCATAATTTCTCTTCGGGGTCCTGGAGCGATATGACTCTCTGATGGGGACATTCTTCACCCCGGTTGGAGAGATGGGCCTGGCACTGCACGAGCTGCATGAGGTCTCGGGGCTGGCGTCAGGGGACATTCCTTATGAGGAATATGTCCCTACCACTAAGGAGCTCCACTTTTTGGAAAAAGAGTTTCCCGCAATATATGAGACCTACTAGGAGGTGATGTGCCACTTCCACATCTGCGGCCAGATAACTGCCTGGAGGTCAGGAGGAGTCAAGCAGTTGTCTTGGGCTAGTTATCTGTTCAACAACGTCAACAATAAAGACCTCTCGATAACCCGACTGGCTCCCAGCTCCGATAGGGAATTGAAGACAGGATCGACCAGGCTCCGAACAGCTTCTACACCACGGAGTCGAACGAGGACGGTTTCGACCCTGACCTGGTTTTTGAAAGCTTTCACCATCAAGCCCGGACTTCCATCTCTAGTCGAGCACTGTTGACGGGCTTCTTGATGCTGTGGTTGAAGCGTTGTGTGGTGCCCACGCTGCCACACGAAGTTATTGTTGCCGACATGGTGTACCCGGCGGTGCTCCTGCTCATGGTAGCCCCATAGCTCTTCTTCCGGCCGTGGCGGCCGTATTCAGAGTGGGCTACGGGCGTTAGCCAAGAATTTCTGCGAGCCCCCGAAGACTGTTGACTCCCATGGAAAGCCATATGTCGACTCAGAGGGGAATCCGAAGGTGAAGCGCCCTAACCCTCGGATTGAACTGCCTTACACGTACCTCATGGCTTGGTACGTGATGCATTGCCCTTCTTTGATGACGGCGGCGCGTGGGAGCACGGGTCATGTCCCATTTGTGCAGCGGCTGGAACGTTCGGAGTGGCGTGACACCTACCTGTATTATATTAGGAAGTGTCTTTCCTGCGCCACGAACTACCAGCTCAACCGCGGCTTTCCAGACGTTCCTGGCGCGGCTTTCGGGGAGTTGTTCGCTGATATCGCTGGTCGGGATAACTTCACACAACTGCCTGCGGGAGTCTTCTGGTGGTTGATCAACATCCGGCCGGGATATGTGATGTTCCGGCAAGGGACTTCATGCACCATCGAGCCATACATGCCGAACCGTTTTGCCCGACAGTTCGGCTACGATCAACTCTATGTCGGGAACCCCAATGCTCGGCTCGCCTTCGAAGGGAACCTGTTCGAGGTGCTCGGGCCTGGTACTACAGTGTGGCTGGAGGGACGGGAGCAACATTCCGTCTACCCATCGAGACGCCCAATGCCGCACGAGCTTCAGCTTCTGCACTTGGTACTTCCAAGCCAGCCAGACACCAGACCTTGTTCCGGAGTCTTCATGCCTTGAGAGCATCAATGCACATCTCGAGGCCAGGTCAGAGTCCGGTAAACATTCGAAGCTTATCGACCAGTATCTGAAGGCTCATAAGGAGGTCAGGAGACGATCGAGGAGGGAGCCCCCAGCAGTGAGGGCGGAGCCGCGACCGGCAAGGGCAGAGCGACGAGCGACAAGGGCAGAGCACCAGCCACGAGGGAGGAGCCGCGGGCAAGGAGGTCTAAGCAGTTGGCGAGCAAGCGTCGTCGACACTCTGCTTCTATTGCTGGGCCTGTCCCAAAGAAGGTTCGGAGGGACTTAACAGCCGAAGTCTCTCAATCTGAAGGCACCTCTACTGGAGTTGAGGCTCATCCTGAAGACGTCCTTGTCAGGGTTGAGGAACCGTCGGAAGATGAAGATTTCCCCACCCTAATCCGTGCCCCTAGGTCACACCGCAAGACCGTGGAGGAGGGGGAGCTTGTTGACGAACTCATCGCTGGTGATGATGATGAGCGGCTTGAGGTCGACATAATGGGTGAAGAGGATGTTGAGATTCCGGGATTCTCAGCTCAGCCCGAGCTTCCTTCTGCTCATGAAGGGAGAGGTGAGGCACGGCAGCCGGGGTCTCCTAGCGTCTTCATTTCCAGTCCTAGGGCAGTTGACCCTAGTCCTACCACTGGGGTGATCGGAGGCAAGGCTCCTGTTGCAAAGCTTTCTCGCGTTGAGCTGTCGTCTTCTTCGTTATCGGGGGAAAGCGCCTTTGAAGACGAGGTCGACTATGGCGATGAACCCGCTCTTCCTGATCAGAGCAAATTCTTCCACATCTCGGAGGAGGAAATATATGGGGGCGAGCCATCGACTGCACCATCGCTGGCGATTATCCCTACTGAAGGTATTCTTTCCATCTTCTGTCTAATTTTCTCTTTGCATATTGAAGAGGATGTTCTAACATTCTTCTTTATGCTGCAGGGCCAGCCGGAGACGCCGACGCTACAACCTCCTCGCGTATCGAGGAGATGGTGAAAGAGTTGACCCAGCCCGAGAGAATCGAGGCTTCAGAGAGGGCAACTGTTGAGATCGGGGAGCCTTCCATTTTGCCGGAAGGGGAAGCAACCACTGAGGTTGAGGAGGCTCTCACTCTGCCGGGCGAGGAGGTTACTGCTGAAGCCGAGGAGACTTCCGCTCCGCAGGATTCGACGTCTCTGGACCTCCAACCTGGTAAGGCAGCTCTGACGTTTTAAATGTTTCGCTTTTCCATCATTGTGGCTGATGCTGCGATAACTTGCAGAGAGGACTGAGGGGGCTCAGGTGGAGAGTCCGATGGTTGGTACCCTTCCAGAAGGCCATACAGCTCAAGTCTCGGTGGAGGTTTCTGAGGAGGTTGTGCTTACTACTCCCTCATTGGTCGTGGAGGCTCCTGCAGGGGTAGTACCTCCGGAAGCGTCAGCGGCTAGTCTAGCTCTTGCCGTATCGACGGCCAGCACGGCTCTGGTGCGAGAGGATCCGCCCTATATCCCTTATCCCGTGACAGAAAAGGGGTCGGGAAGCTTCCTAGGTGGTGAAGACATGGGGGAACTGGCACGTCAGATGGTGCAACAATTCTTCGCTTCGATGGGATCATGTATTGATCTCATCTTACGTGGGAGCAGCTCCTTCAAATTTGCCCAGAAGCTTCTCGAAAATATGGCCGTGAACATCGAATTAACGGGAGGCCCCTCACTTGCCGAGGCATGTCTGCGGGTGGTGAAGCAACTGGGAGATGACCTGCACGAGCTGGAGTCTTTGGAAAATGCTGGTTCCTCTGATGAGGCCCAGGCCCCTTGGCTAGGCTCCTAGCTGCTCAAGAACAAGAGCGACAGGAGGCGGAGGCACAAATTGCTGCAGAGGCCCGCAGCCTCGAATATTCCCAGGCTGAATGTCAAAGACTAATCGCCGATTCAAGGGAATCCGAGCTTACCATGCAGAGCACAGAGCAAGTCATCATCAGGGCTCGGGACACCATTGCCAGGGCAGAAGCTGTGCTTGCGCTCAATGAGGAGAAGCTTGTTACCCTCAAGAAGGAGCTAGAGGAGCAACGGGCTGCTAAGGCGCGAGCTGAAGAGAGTCTGTCTCTACATTCTTCCAGGGTGGAGTCTCTGCGAACGCAGCTGGCCGCAAGAAATTTCTTATCTGAAGAGGAGCTGCGGGACCGGGTTATTATGGAAGCTGAAAGGACGCGCCAACACGAGATTCACCGCCTCAAGGAACAAATCCGTTCCTTGGCGAACCAGGACATTTAGCCTTCTTTTCTTTTTCTTTTTGTAAAGAAAAGGACACTCTATTTATCAAGAGTGTTTGTATCCACTTTTACCATTCTTTGATATAAAAGTTTCGAAGTTTTTGGCTCCACCTTCTTTGCTTAGCTGCAGATGAACCCAACTTCTTGATCACTGGCTGTGAATACTAAACTTAGATAGGACTAAGTTCTTTTACTGAGACGCGGCGTCAATCCACCTGAACTTAGATTTCACTAAGTCCTTTTGATGAGACGCAGCGTCAATCTCAGAGTGAGACGCGGTCATCATTCGCTAGGAACTCAGATTTCACTAAGTCCTTTTGATGAGACGCGGCGTCAATCACAGATACGCGGTCTTCTTGATGAGACGCAGCGTCAATCAAAGGATGAGACGCGGTATTGATCCATAAAGTGAGACGCGGCCGTCAGTCCATGGAGTGAGACGCAGCGTTAATCTCAAGGTGAGACGCGGCTCTGAATAACGCGAATCTGTCTTGCTAAGAAAGACGCGGGTCGAGCAGACACGAGAGACGCAGCCTTGCCTGCTCAAGGGACGCGGCTTTCCCAACTGCGTTTAGTGCAATCTGACTTAAAAGATTTTAGGAGATCTTTGAACGTCAAGTCTTCACTGTCGATTGGGTTCCGGGTCATCCGTTGCTTCCCAAGGCAGTTGTCCACGCGTCGACTCCTCATTGGGCTCGGGCGTTAATGCCCTTAAATGCAAAATCGACGCTGGCGGTTGAAAAACCGGCGCTCTCGACGGTTTCCAAAGCAGCGTTCCACGCGTCAGTCCTTGATTGGGCTTTGACGGTCGTGCGCGGCGGTTCCGATTGATGCACCATTAATGACAGTTATTAGGGACTGCCTATAAATAGAGTGCACCCTCTCCCTCTTCAACAATCCAACTTAGACTGTTTTCATTTGTTTTGCTCCGAGAGAAGTCTCGCCTTCTTTAGAGTTTCTGACAGAGATCTGTCTCCATGGGTGATGGTGACTCTGTGGATGAAGATGACCCAAAGCTCTCAGGCTTCTGTCTGGTCTCTTCAGGAGGAAAAGCCTCTTGGATCATCTTGTACACCTGCGTTTGGACGCGGAAAGGCCAGCTCTGGATAGAGGCCCCTGCTGGTATGTCACCCTGATGACATCTATAGCCCATCCAGGCCTGCACCTTGGCGTAACCGTCTGAAAGAAGTCTTGGCGCATTCCTTTTCTGGAATTTGCGCCATTGATTTGAACTCCTCTGAACGCGGGCGCTTGACGCGCGCGTTGCTCATTGCGTTTTACAGCCATTGTCTTGACGCGTTTTATAGCCAATGCCTTGGATGAATTCAAAGTTTCCGACCTGAATCTTGCAACTCCTGTTCACCCAGCAGAGAGATGGCAATTTTCGGCGTTTACACTTTTTCGCGTCTTGTGCTTTTAGGCGCGGACGCAAGATAAAGCCGCGTTTGAATCCTGCGCATGGCACAGTTTTGACCCGCGTCTGAAGTCTCTAAAGACTGCTGCGTCTGTTACTTAGTTTTCTTTTGTTAAAGTATACTAAGTTCCAGATTTTCTGATTCTCTTATTTGTTCTTTGCAGGTTCGCTGGTCCCCTGGAAAGAATATATCGGCGGGCGAACTTGCTCAATGTTCGTTTGTAAGAGAGTAAATTATGGTCCTCGTCGTTTGTAAGAGAGTAAATTATATCTCCGACGAGGACCCAACTCTCGCCAAGGTCTCTTCAGATCTTTTGCACCAACCATGTCTGATGGCAAGAGATGGTCAGGTCAGGTATGACGGCGAGGAGGTTCCGGCGGTTACGGTGGCGGAAAGATCCTCTTCCTCTCCCTACTCCAGAAGTGACATCAAGGACACTCCGTTGGATGGCCTGCTGGGGAAAGGGATGGTGATGAATGAAGGGTTGCAGGACTTTCTGCTGCCGCTGGACCTCAAGAACACCATTGCTCTTAGCTTAGTCAGCTAGGGCGCTTTCGATTTTTGCATTGTTGCCATGGTGCAACCGACTCCAATTGTCGCCACAGTCGGGCACTTTCCCGGACATCATGTACTTGGAATCAGATGCGGCTTCAAGGAGTGAGTACGGCCTCTAAGAGAGAGAGGGACTTCTTTGTACTCCTTAATTGTAACACTCAATCTTATTGTATAAGAGAGCGTTTTGTATCACTTTCATATGCTTGAATATCAATAAAAGTGACACTTTTCTTTTTGCCTCTTTCTGTTGTCTTGAATGTTTTGTTTTAGAAGCAAAAGAATGATTTTGGTGGACCTGCCACTTTATAAAAGAAAGTGACAGGGGGAATGCGTACTCCCAGAGAAGGTGAACTTTTGTCAAGTGTCTGGGATTGACTTGATTCAAGGTCAGCTGGGGAATTTGATAAAACATTGTCAGCGGTGTAATGTTAACCTAACAATGTCTTTAGGTGGACCTGTTATTCTATGAAGAGAATAACAAGTGAAACTAGACCCGCGAGGAATCTAGTAAAGCTTTTACCGTTAGAGGTGTGATATTAACTTAACGGGTTGGAGATAGTCTTGTCAGAAGTATGGTGTTAACTCGACAAGGATGTGAGTCAGAGGTGTGATATTAACTTAACTCAGAATGTCACTGTCATAGGTGTAATGTTTAACTTAACAGTGAGGTAATGCTAGAGGTGTGATGTTGAACTTAGCATTGGTCATCTCGACTTAGATAAAGAAGTCGAGGAAAGGTCATGGCCATAGGTGTATTGTTGAACTTAGCGATGACTCGGATGCTAGAAGTGTAGTGTTAACTTGGCATCGTCCATTTCAGCTTCGATACGGAAGTCTGAAGAAAGGTGACTATCAGAGGTGTGATATTAACTTGACAGGCACTCGATGTACTGCTTAGAGGTGTAATGTTAACTTAAACAGTAGTTTGTCAGAGGTGTAATGTTAACTTGATAAGAATTGGCTCGTGATAAGAGCAATTTGAGGACCTGTCATTCTATTGATGAGAATTGACAAGTGGAATTTTGAAATGCCAGAGGTATAGTGTTAACTTGGCAAATTTAAGAGTTTGTTACTCTATTGCAGAGTTAACAAGCAAAGTTTATACTCGACAAAGAGTATTCATTACCAGAGGTATAGTGTTAACGTAGTAATGATTGCATTTTGTGGTCCTACCATTCTATAGATGAGAATTGGTAAGGGATTTTGGAGGAAAGAGTGGAATCAAGTCCACTTAGGATTTTTAGCAAACCCTCAGTTATCAACGGTTTGACATGCCTTTACCAACTACCGTTTGAGTTGGGCTAGCCATGCTATTCCCCTCAACATGATGAGTTGTCGAAGACTTATGTTGGGCTGAAAGGCCAACATTTTTCTCTATCCTTAGCCGTCGAGGGCGTCAGATCAAATGGGAACGTGTCCCTTAGGATTTTTAGCAAATCCTCAACTGTCAACGGGTTTGACATGCCTTTACCAACTACCGTTTGAGCTGGGCTAGTCATGCTATTCCCCTCAGCATGATGAGTTGTCGAGGATTTATGTCGGGCTTAAAGGCCAACATTTTCCTCTATCCTTAGCCGTCAAGTGCGTCGGATATTTGATCAGAGGTGTACTTTTAACTTGATCAGAGGAAGAGTACTATTAAGGATAGTATTTCTTCAAGAATTTTTCATTGATCGGCATCATGAGTGTATCGCCATTCGAGGTTATGAGGCGATATGATCCATTTGAGTAGACTGACTCTACTACAAATGGTCCTTCCCATTTGGGTTGGAATTTTCCTTTTGTCTTGTGCGTCATTACCATGGGTCTTCTGACGGCTAAGACTAGGTCGCCTTTCTTGAAAGTTCGCACTTTAACTTTCTTGTTGAAGGCTCTGGTGATTCGAGCTTGGTAGAGCTCGATTTGCTGTTGGGCTTGCAGACGCTTGTCGTCTAAGGCCTCTAGTTCCTGGAGTCGCTGTCGATGCTTCTCCTCGGTCGTCATCTCCGCTGTCAAGGCGACGCGTAGAGATGGAATTTGGATCTCCAGGGGAAGCACGGCTTCACATCCGTATACCAAGGAAAACGGCGTGGCCTTAGTCGGGGTTCGCACAGTTGTGCGATAAGCCCATAAGCATTCACCCAACTTGTCGTCCCAATCTCGTTGACTTTTCGAGACGAACTTTTTAAGAAGCTTGCCAATAGTCTTGTTGAAAGCTTCTGCGAGGCCATTGGCGGCAGGGTAGTATGCCGTTGAAGACACACTCTGGATTCTGAACTTAGCGCAGAATCTCTGGAAAGCCTGGCTGATGAACTGGGGTCCATTGTCATGGACAATACGCCGAGGTACACCGAAGCGGTAAATAACGTGATGTTTCACGAACTTGATCACGTTAGAAGATTTTACCTCTTTCAAAGGGATAGCTTCGGCCCACTTTGAGAAGTAATCGGTTATCGCTAGAATGAACCGATGTCCTTTCGATGATGGTGGGCTGATAGGGCCAACCACGTCCATCCCCCACATTTCAAACGGCCAGATAGAGGTCGTAGAGTGGAGGTACCCTGGTGCTTGATGGATGAAATCGCCGTGTATTTGACAGGCGTGACATCTCTTAGCATAAGCGACAGCATCGGCGATCATTTTTGGCCAATAGTAACCCAACCTTTGGAGTCGATGTGCCAATTTTGGGCCAGGTTGATGAGCTCCACAAGTACCATTGTGGGCTTCTTTCAATACTCCTTGGGCTTCTTTTGATGAGAGGCATCGGAGCAGGATCCCGTCATGCGATCGACGATACAATGTTCGCGAAATCGCATTATAGTAGAATTTGGGGGCTTTCCTTCGGATGGCAGCCGCCTCCCTGGCGTCTTCAGGCAAGATGCCGTATAAGACAAAATCAATGTAGGGGAATCGCCAGTCTCTAGGCTCTAGACCGGTTGACACTTCAAGTGTTTCCTTGTCGTGATGATCTCCCGTTGACCCTGGGCAGTCTCCGAGTGAAATTTTTGGACAGTACAGGTCGTGGCTATAGACGAATACTTTCTCCATTGCTCCAGCTGGAAGGGCTGAGGAGGCAGCAAGGGATGCAAGTGCATCTGCATGCGCATTTTGCCTGCGTGGTACATGGTCGATGTAGAAGTTTGAAAACCTCTCGGCCATGTGGATTGTCGCATTGTAATAGGGTACTAGATCTTCATGTCTGACCTCATACTCTCCGCGAACTTGGCTGACGATGAGTTTAGAATCACCGTACGCCTCGAGATTTTTAACGCCAATCTCATCGGCGAATTGCATCCCAATCAAAAGCGTGTTGTATTCCGCCACATTGTTGGAGCAGGGCTCGGTTAACGAGATAGCTCAGGGAATCACATAATTTTGTGGGGAGACGAGTACTACTCCCACCCCTGCTACTGAGTGTCCCTTTGGGCTTGTTCTTGATGCTCCATCGAAGAAAAGTTGCCACACTTGCCCTTCGAACAACGTCTGAGTCAGGCAGTCTTCGGCGACCTCGTTTGGGAGATCCTCATAGAGTTTGGCTGCCCTTGGATCTGGGTGCTCAGCTAGGAAGTCCGCCACCGCTTGTCCTTTAATGGCCTTCTGGGGTAAAAAGTGCATCTCATATTAGGATAACAATATAGCCCATTTTGCCAGCCGGCCATTCAACGAGGAAGGCTTTGTCATGAGTAACCTCAGAGGGTTGACTTTTGATATGACATTTATAGTTTGGCCTGCTAGATAGTGTCGCATTTTCTGAATAGCGAATACCAGCGCCAAACATTCCTTCTCGATCGGGTTGTACCGATGTTCGGCTCCGATCATTGTTCTACTTAGGTAGTAGATTGCTTATTCTCGTCCTTGTTCATCATTCTGAGCTAGTAGAGCCCCCAGGGAATGATCCATTGCTCGAACGTACACCAGAAACGGCTTTCCGGATACTGGAGCTGCAAGGACTGGTGGTTGGGTGAGATATTGTTTGATCTCCTCAAATGCTTTTTGACAAGCGTCATCCCAAATGAATGAAACACCCTTTTTCATCAGCTTGGCGAAGGGTTGGCATCTCCCGAAAAGGTTTGATATGAACCTGCGGATGTACGCCAATCGTCCTTGTAATCCCCTGAGCTCCTTGAGGCTTCTGGGGGGTTGCATCTCTTGGATAGCGCGGACTTTCTCCGGATCCAAATGGATTCCTGTGGAAGTCACAACAAATCCTAGGAATTTGCCACTGGCTACCCCCAGGAAGGACTTGGTGGGGTTCATCTTCAATTGATGAGCCCGCATGATGTCGAAGACCACCTTCAGGTCTGCTATGTGATCACCTTTAGTGCGACTTTTCACCGCGATGTCATCGACATAACATTCCACCGTTTTGCGTATCTGCTGATGGAAAATGACGTTCATGGCCCTTTGGTATGTTGCCCCTGCATTTTTCAGTCCAAAAGGCATGACAGTATAGCAATATACCCCTAGAGGAGTCCTGAAGGAGGTATGCTTTTCGTCATCGGGATACATCTTGATTTGATTGTATCCTGAGAACCCGTCCATAAAGGACATTCGCTCGAATCCACAAGTATTGTCAATCATGACATCTGTGATTGGCAATGGGAATTCGTCTTTGGGGCAGGCCTCGTTTAGATCACGGAAGTCGATGCAGATCTGGATCTTCCCATTCTTCTTGGTGACAGGGGAATCAGGGTCAGCTGTCTGATTAAGGACTGCTGGTGTATGCCTGATCCATAATGGCATCCAGAGAGCATATGGATGAGCTGTTGACAGCAGCATGACGAAGTGGCTTGATTGGCACTTCTTTTCCTTGTCAAATAATCCCTCAAATCCGTGGGAGGGGGATTAAAGAGACTGGTCTCGCAACGTCGAAGACGGGAAACAGTCATGTGCTGTTCAGCCTGGACACAGACTTCAGGGACGCGATTCTCATGACGCGGCTGTATGACGCGCACGCGAGTCTCGCGTTGCTGCCTGATGCGTTTTGGGCAGAGTTGCTTGAGAGAGAGCGGGCTGCTGGGCCCCACGCCTACGAGTGCGTACTTCCTGCGTTTGAAAAGACGCGGAGGTTTCACCCTGGCGTTTGATGAGTTGGTCCTCAGAGGACTCAACTTGAGGAGTCTCGCGTTTGGGTCGCCAAACGCGGATCTCACGCACTGGACGAGGTGCGGGCAAGGCATCAGATTGTACGCCGCGTCCACCCCCAGTCAGACAACCAACGGTTCCGACTTGGAGTTGACGCGCGCGTCTCCTCTGTCGACGCTCAGCATTCCGGTTGCGTCGTGGAGGAGGGGAGAAACCAACAACCTCCTGGTTTTCAGAACCAAGAGTGTTCACCACGCGGGTCTCCTGAGAGACGTTGACGCGGGTATTCTGCGCGACGCAGTTGATCGCAGCAGCAGTGGTGCCTGGGACCACGCGGGCCTTCTGGGAGGCGTTGGCGCGTGTGTCCTGTGCGACGCGGTTGATCGCAACAGCAGTGCCTGAGGTCACGCGGGCCTTCTGGGAGGCGTTGGCGCGTGAACTTGTCTTGGCACAGTGGGCATCGGCACCCGGCAGAGCCTCAGATTGGGCTTTGGGTAACTTTTCAGTTGAGACCCTGCGGCAGTCGCGGGTCTTTGGGCTCTTGGAGCCAGAAGAGAGGAACTCTTCATACTTCGCCTGGTCGAACTCGACAACGAGCGTTTCGACCATCTTCCCCTTACGGAGAACATCATCCTGCGCCACAGCTTGTTCATCAGTGACAAACAGATTCCCCAGCGGAGTCACCATCTCTTGTTTGACGCGGAAAAGGGTGGCTGGTGTAAAATTTCCTTGAATCAGATGAAAAATTACAGCCGGCTTAATCTTCCGGTTACAAGGGAGGGAGAATATTGAATCTTGAATTCCCCCTTTGTTTAGTGCTGGGTTCTTCGGGTGGCGGTGGAGAGTGAATCTTGTTCTCCGTTGACCAGATGACTGTTTGGACCGTCGGGGATCTTCTCTTCGGTCGGTAGAGAGAGTAACTCGGCTCTGTCCACCAAAACTCTAGAAGAGGAACTAGGCAAAGAGCAGCTAGTACGCAGTAAGCTTGCTGAAGAGTCTTCTCTCCTTCTCTGTTGACGATGCCTTCGTCCGGTGATCGTGCGTGTCTCTCTCTACGCGTGTTGGATGCGTATGCCTGTATGTAGGTACGTCTCTCCCTGTGTGTCTGATCCTTGTTGTCCGATAATTGTCGCCCCCGTCTTCAATAGTGACGGGACTATTTATAGGGTTTTTAGGGGGTGATCGTGCCCCCTGAAAACGCTCCACAATGAGGGGCCACTTCCCCGCTACATGGGCGGTGGATGGCCCCACAATCCGGGTGGTTACAACTAAGGTGGGGGCACCTTGTTGCTGAGACGCGGGCGTTGAGCCAACGCGCCTTGATGCTGAGACGCGGGCGTTGAGCCAACGCGCCTTGATGCTGAGACGCGGGCGTTGAGCCAACGCGCCTTGATGCTGAGACGCGGGCGTTGAGCCAACGCGCCTTGATGTGGAGACGCGGGCGTTGAACCAACGCGCCTTGATGTGGAGACTGTTGGCCCAAAGGCCCTTCACCCTAGTTTTGATGATGATCAACTCATGTAGTTATAGTTACTAATGATCTTGTGTTTAATTAGTGACAGATTCATGATCAAGATCTTAGTAGGTGCATAGCTCAACAAAGGATAAAAGAACAAGATTTGGAGCTTGCATGTGGTGATCCAAGGAAGTTTTTGGATCAAGCTTGGACCAAGTCAAGAAGATGAGAAGCCTTCAAGGGAAGACTTCAAGAAGTTGAAGACTTGTGTCTAGGTATAGAATTTGTATTTTTGTTTTAGTAAAAATGTAAAGGATAGAATAGTGGTGGATTGCTCAAGTTATATCACACACACACACTCTTGATTAGAACTCTTGATTTAAAGTGCTTTCATAAAAGATTTTGTTTAGAAAAGAATTTTTATTTGGAAAAAGATTTTTCTTTAAGACAAAATATTTGTTGGTTTTTGGTATTTCTATCATGTATATTCTTTAACCAAAACCAAGTTGTATACTAGATTTCAAAAACATAGATATTTCATATTGATTGTGGAGTGGATCATATCCATACACACTATGCTTTTAAATGGACTCAAATATCTTGTTTTTGTATTTGATAAAGGTTTGGAAAAACATTTCATGGAAAATTAGGTTTTTATCAAAAGAATTTTTACCAAGTATTTTACCTTGATAGTAGTATGACACATGCTCATACTCTATGATTTTTCAAGACCAAAACATTTTATCCAAGACCCAAAACCTAAATCCAAATTGTCCAGGTCCTGGAAGTTCTGATTTTTCAGAATTTCTCAGTGACCGGTCGACCGGCACTCGACCGGCACTCGACCGACATGCACAGTTTTTGTGCATGTGCGTATCAGTCGACCGGAGTCGACCGATACTCGACCGACCCAAACCTGTTGCTCTCTGGAAAATGCCAGTCGACCGGATCGGTCGACCGACAGTTCTTTCCAGAAGAGCGGTCGACTCACCAGTCGACCGGTGGCTGCAACGGTCAGAAAAATGACCGTTGGCCGGTCGACCGGCGGTCGACCGCCAGCTCTGACAGAACCCCAACGGCTCTTTTTCTGGGCAGCCTATATAAAGGGTTTTTGTCATCTGTTTTAGATAGAACATTTAGGAGACTTCTTGAGCTGTTTTTCAGACACTTTTAGAGGAGTTTCTCTACAAGATTTTAGTGCAAATATTTCCAATCAAAAGGAAGAGTTTTTTATCAAGAGAGTGTTTAAGTGATCCTTCAATTGGTATCAGAGCTAGTGCTCTTGATAAGGGTCTAACAACCTAAGAGTTAAAGATCCTCATATTAGGCTAATCACAATATTTTTGTACACACACCTCACCATGGACTTTATGTCACCACCCACCTTTGATATTCTTAACATCCACATTTGGAAAGTTAAGATGTCATTATTCCTCAAAGCCCTAGGTTATAATGTATATCTTGCCACTACTAATAATGCTTATTGTATAGATGGTAAGAATCTTGAGGCTAATACAAAAGCCCTTCATGCTCTTAAATCAACCCTAAATGATGATTATCTATCTAGGGTTTCTAACATTGAGTTGGCTTTTGTAGTATGGAACACCCTCATCTCCCTTGGTGAAAATGAACAATACTATGCGGGGAGCGATTCGGATGTTGGAAGCGACACCTCCAACAAGTGCTACATGGTCCAAGGGGATGACCCCCTTGAGGTAAATACCGAATCCGATGATGAGGATGCTAGTATGTCATATGATGAGCTAAATTCTTTATGCCAATTATTGCTTGAAAGATATGACATAATTAAGAAAGAAAATAAAATTTTGAAAAAGGACATTGCTTGCATGCATAATGAACATGATTCATGTAGAGATAACATTGCATGCTTAGAAAAGAATAATAAAGATTTGAAAAAGAACATTGATTGCATGCATGTAGAAAATGATTCTTTTAGAAATAAACTTGCATGTTTAGAAAAGGAAAATGAAGACTTGAAAAATGAAAATGTTTCCCTCATGTCTAAATTAAATGATTTGTGTAAAGGGAACACAATTTTGAAGGATAAGATAGCTATGGTAGAAAAACAAAAAGAAAATATTTTTCAAGAAAATACTACTTTGAAAAGAAAATTTGTTGAAAAAGAAAAAGATTTTGTTGCTAAGAAGAAAAAGAAAAATGATTCTTCATCTCATCATGCTTTTCATGCCACATCTAATGAGATTAAGAATATGAAAAATAAGATGAATAATTTGAGTTCAACTTTGAACTCGTGTGCATTCAATCATTCTAAGTTGGAATCTTTGTTTCAAAAGAAACAAGTTCCTCATGCTCATGCACATCATCATACTCATCATGCTCATGCTTATGGTGCACAACACGATCACAATCACACTCATAAGCATCATGCTAAGGTGTACATTTGTACACATTGCGGCCGCAAAGGCCATCTAGCAAGATATTGTTTTGATAAGAAACCATATTTATATTTTGCTAAGTATAATAGATTTTGGGTTCCTTACAACAATGCTAACCCCAAAGGACCCAAGAAAACATGGGTACCAAAACCCCCACCTTTTGATTTTGATGTAGGTGTGGGATCTCACAAAACGTGAGAAGATTGGTACCTTGGTAGTGGTTGCAATGGACATGATGGACATACACTTGGTTGCATCACTATCAAGGAGCTTGGTGGGACAACCACCATATTTGGAGCTTTGGAGTTGGTAACAACCTCTAAACTCCTATTTTATTTATATACATGCTTTTACTTATTTCATACATTCATAGCATGTTCATGATTTTGTTTGATTTGTGCTTCATGTGGTATTTACATGCCTAGATGTAGATTTGTCAAACTTGTATGTATACATATACAAATAGTGAATTACAATTGACTCTTAAATAATTTGAACTTCATGCTCACTTGTATCCACTTTATGCATATGTATAATCTAGTTTTGATAATTCTCATATATACATGTTTTGCCAATTTTTGTGATTTACTTCATGTATATGCATGCTTAATTCAAATCTAATAAATATACATGTATACCCGTGAGTCTCTTGCCTTCATGCAAACATTTAATAGACTCTTTTAATATTTGGGATATGTATGCATATTGTCAGATTTGTATAAACCATACATATACCATGAAAATTGTTGATTTTAGTGAAAAATGATTTTTCATGATTTGTTGTTAAAATTTGACTTATGATCGTTTTGGGCTTCAATGACTATTTTCATGAAGATACTATTTACATAACCTTTGAACACTCATCTTTAAGAAAACATATAATTTGGAGCTTTATGGAGTATGAGTGCTTGAACTGTTATGTATTTAGTATTATTCATGAAATACATATGATTTCATATTTATGAAGGATCTTTAACTAGTTTGTCAAAAATCTATTTAAACTAGTTATCTATTCTTCAATTGATGCACATGATCCTATTTTTATGGATAAATTCCTTTGTGATTTCAAAATTTTGATGCTTCATTGTATTGAATATTAGTTTAGATGTTAGTATTTGTCAACACTTGGATTTATACTTGTACACCTTATGGACCACAAATAAATCTATATATGATTGGGTTGAATGCTTATTTGTGCCTATTAGATGTACTAGTATAGCCTTATGTTGATGATCATTACATTCTTAAACTTGTATTCCCATTTGGATTTATGTTATGATCATGTGATTTCATTTCATGTATAAGTTTCTTTTGCCAAAACATTAAAATATACATGGATAACCCTTGAGTCATTTGCTTTTCATGCAAATCTATTTATAAGGACTCAATTGTAGTTTGGGGATATGTATGTATACTTAATGTCTTGTCAAAACATACATATGCTATGAAATATAATTTTGATGATTTTCATATATTAAAATTTGTGATGATTTTCGTATTTTCAAAATTTATGATTTTAAGGAATATTGAGTTTTATTGCAATTTTCATGATGCCATGTTTCACATAACATTAGTACACTCATTTTTGAAAATATGGACTTTATGGATTAGAGTGTCTTAGTGCCTTGTGATTTATGCATATTTCATGAAAAACTTTTGACATATTCCTTGATGGAAGGATCTCGTACTAGTTCTTAAAACAAGTTCATTTAACTAGTTCGAATTCTTCATATGGTAGATTATATGATGTATACACTTATGCTTACTTTTCAATTGGTATCATTGGTTATTTGCAATTGGTATCAATATGACTTCATGTTGTGTACATCCATATTTTGATTGTATGTATGAATGTCTTCAAATTATATCAATTTCTATTGGTATTATCTTGTCATACATATATGTTATCTATTTGTGCTTATTTTTCAAGTGGTATTTCCTTTAAAGCACAAAGATTGTTGATACTAAGCTTAATTAGATTTCAAATTGGTATTTCATAATAAGCTTATGCATTGTGTTTTGAAATTGGTATCAAAAATTCAAAATTTGATTATTTTACAATTGATATACATACTTGCTTGGGATTGTTGTTAACACTAGTATTCAACCAAGAGAGCCAACGCGGCACCTCAACCCATTCAAGGGGAATCTAGAGGAGCTTGTCCAGAGCCTCGCAAGGGGAATTCGGCAACACTCTTGGTTATACATAAGTGTTAATTTAAAAAGAAGTTTAATTTGGTCTACTTTGTTTTAATTCCGCATTATTTGTTCATAAGTGACCATTAGATTAGCCATCACCTATTCACCCCCCCTCTAGGTGATCTTACAGAGACGCGGGCGTTGAACCAACGCGCCTTGATCTTGAATCTCTGCGTTTTGGTGGCTTGTCTTTGTGATTTTTAGACAGCCTACAATGGCAGATGTTCTTCGATGGAGCGTCACGAATAGGCCCTAAAGACAAGATCATTACTGGTGTGGGGTTGTATTTATCTCACCGCAAAATCATGTCCTTCCTAGGGCATTTTCTTGACAGAAGCATGCTCCTACAATGTGGCAGAGTGCAACGCTCTATTCATTGGCCTTCAGCTAGCTCATGAAATAGGGGTACGCTACCTTAAAGCTTATGGTGATTCAAAACTGATTATCAATCAGGTTAAAGGTGAGTATGAGGTCCGTCACGAAGATTTGGTACCTTATCATCATGCAGTCATCGAAATGGCTAATTTATTTAATGACTTTTATATCAGTCATATGTCCCGATCTCAGAATACCAAGGCTGATGCTCTGGCTGCACTAGCAACAACGTTAGTCTTACCAGTCAACACCAAGTATCACCTTACAGTAGCTACTCGACACTTGTTTGTTCTAAACATATGTTGAGAACCACCAAGTATCATCTTACAGTGGCTACTCGACACTTATTTGTTCTAAACATATGTTGAGAACCAAAGAGGTCTATAACGTCTCGATGAATCTTGAACAGAGAGATTGGCGATTTTTTCTCATCGACTATGCTTTGCATGGTTTATTGCCAGATGACCTAAAGAAGCAGCATCTATCAGACGAAGGTCTCTCCGTTTTTACTATGATCCAATAGTATAGACACTCTACCACCGTTCATATGACGGTATCCTCCTCTGTTGCGTTTCTAATTCAGAAGCACAAGAAGTTCTTAAAGAAGCGCACGATAGCATATGCGGAGCTCATCAGCCAGGTCCAAAACTCAAAGACCGATTGCACATGCTTGGATATTATTGGCCAACCATGATAGCCGATGCCATCCAATATACACGAAGGTGTAAAGCATGCCAAATCCATGCGGATTTCATATATCAGCCTCCAGAGTTGCTCCATCCAACTGTTGCTTCGTAGCCATTTAAAGCATGGGGAATCGATGTCATAGGGCCAATTAGCCCCTCTTCAACAAAAGGTCACGGTTTATCTTAGCAATAACTAATTACTTTTTAAAGTGGGCAGAGGCTATACCACTGGCGGAAGTTAAAACTTCTAACATGGTTAATTTTATCAAACACCATGTCATTCATCGATTTGGTGTCTCTAGGCGGATCATCCATGATAACGGCCCCAATTTACAAGCAAGTGTTCTATCGGTTCTGTGATAGATATCGGATTCAGAATGTGGCATTAACTGCTTATATTCCTACCGCTAATAGCTTGGCTGGAAGCTTTCAACAAGATAATTATTAAGCTACTCAAAAAATTCATTTCATCAAATAAGCGAGACTGGAATGAGAAGCTTAGTGAATGTCTTTGGGCCTACCGAACCACAGTTCAGACCCCGACAGGTAATACACCTTTTTCCCTGGTATACGGGTGCGAAGCAGTCATACAGTTAGAAATCCAGATGCCATCATTACGAGTCACCTTGATGAGTAGAATGACAAAGGAGGACAATGATCGCTTGCGTCTCCAAGAGCTCGAAGCCTTAGATGAGAAGCGGTTACAAGCTCAACAACACATTGAGTTGTATCAAGCGCGGATCTCGAAGGCCTTCAATAAGAAGGTTAAGTAAAGGATTTTCCAGATAGGAGACTTAGTTTTAGCCGTCAGACGGCCGATGATCATGACGCACAAAACTAAAGGCAAATTTTAGCCCAAATGAGAAGGACCATTTGTGATAGAAACAATCTATTCAAATAGAGCATATCGCCTTGCGACTTCAGACTGAGACTTACTCATGATGCCAATCAACGGCAAGTTCCTAAAGAAGTATTATCCTTGATAAGGGTCCTTCTCATGATCAAGTTAACATTACACCTCTGATCAAGACCTTCAGACCAAGATCGGAAGACGTGTCTACTCCTTTAATCCCCAACTCACCTATAGAGTGAGAACCCAGGGAAGCATCGTGTCACTCAAAGTAACAAAATAATCCAACGCCGCTAGCGGCTAAGAATAGAGGAAAATGTTGGCCTTTAAGCCCAACATAAGTCCTTGATAACTCATCATGCTGAGCGGAATAGCATGGCTAGCCTGATTCAAACGGAAGTTGGTAAAGGCATATCAAATCCGTTGACAGCTGAGGATTTGCTAAAAATCCTAAGGGACCTGTTCCCATTTAATTCTCTCTCCAAAATCACTTACCAATTCCTGTCCATTGAATGGTAAGACTACATAGAAAGGTATTCATTTCTTCCTTGCAAAATGACGAGTCTAGCCAATCACATTAAAATTAAACCTCTGATAGTAAGACTCTAGCCTACTCCTCGGTGGATAAAACCAACATCCCTATGAATTTGGTCAACTTCTCTTGTGAATAAACTCCGCTTATCATTCTCTTCAATAGAATGACAGGTCCACTCAAATTACTGTTATGTTTAAACACCTCTAACAGTGAATCCTTGTCAAGTTAACATCACACCTCTGACAAGTTTCTTTACAATCCCCATGGAGCTCTCTGACATATAGTCTTTCATGAGATTTATATTTCTCAGCTCCCTAGTAAATCTCTAGTAAACTCTCTTCAAAGTCTATTATTTTACACTCAGTCCCTGATGGACTTTCTTGGTTGTCACGTTAACAATACATCTCTGACAATTTCTTCTAAAGATATCCAAAGGAGATATCAATTTCCCACGAAATTTATAATCAATCCTATTTCCCCCATGGGGTAATTCCTTTTACCGTTATGTCCAGCCTGTCACCTCTGAATGGTAAAATCCTGAGCTTGATGGCTTCTCAATCAGTTATTTTCAGTTTATCACCTTTGAACCGACAGATAACCAAGTCTCATCTTTCAGTCCAATATGGACTATTCCTTGGCTGTTATGTCCAGTTCGCCACCTCTGAACGACAGGGCTTTGAGTCTAGCAATTCCTATCGGTTATGTTCATATTACCTCTGAACCGACGGATACCTAGATCTCCCTTATTATGGTACTTCAACTGTCATGTCAGTTCACCACCTCTGAACAGATAAGTTCATAACTTTGTTCTCCTTCCCTCTATCAAGGTCAAGAGTTCTTACTGTCATGTTAAATACGACTACCTCTGAACAACGAATTGTGAGCCTGATGTCTCTTAGTTGGTTATGTCTATATTACCTCTAAACCATCAGGTGTCCAGATCCAATTCACCCTTGCAGTCCCTAGTGGGCTAGCTACTAAGTTAATGTGACTACCTCTGGTAGCGGATTCGAAGTTTAGTGTATCTTAGTCTATCATGTCCAGTATATCTATCACCTCTGAATAGACAGGTCCCCAAATTGGATTCACCTTCATCTTTTCATCATGTCCAGTTTACCACCTCTGAATGACAAATTTTGAGCTTGGTGGCTTCTCAATTGGTTTATGTCCAGTTTATCACCTCTGAACCGACATATAGCCAAGTCTCCCTTTGTGGTCTTTGTCATAATGTCCAGTTTATCACCTCTGAATGACAAAATTTGAGCTTAGTATTCTCAATCAGTTATGTCCAGTTTATCACCTCTGAACCGACAGATAGCCAAGTCTCCTTTTTGTTTACTGTTATGTCCAGTTCGTCACCTCTGAACAGTAGACACTCCCAGTTTGATAATTTCTAATCGGTTATATCCAATTTGTCACCTCTGAACCAATGAATATCCAATCTCATGTTTCTTTGTCGTTATGTCCAGTTCATCACCTCTGAATGACAAAGCTTCGTATCTGGTGATTCCTAATTATCATGTCCAGGTCATCCAATGATCTTTAATCTGTTACGTTAATAATTACCTCTGGACAGTAAAGACCGTCAAGCTCATTTCTTCCATCCTCATCTCAATATGATTTGAGTCGAGCCATTTCTCAAATTTGTAACTAATCCTATCAGTTTATCACCTCTGATTAGATTAGTTATACCATTATATACAACTTGAAAGTAAGAATTGTAAATTCAGAAAATAAAATAAGTGGGAAATACAATAGAGGAATCAAATATAATTACTTTTTATTAACTCCAAAGGAGGGATACATGGATACATGGATTACAAGTTACGAGGGTGCTTCGTGAGACTTGATCCGTTCTACAAGGAGAGCCAACCTATTCTTCCTCTCCTCAGCAGCGCTGATGAATGCCTGCGACCTCAACTCGACCTCATTAAAGATCACCGTTTGGGACAGGCGTGCCTCAATCCAGCCAAGATGCCTCTGCTTTAGCTCCTATTGAAAAACTTCGTCATTCTGAGCCTTAAGCTGCTCTAGCCGAGCAATCTCCTCAAGACGCACCTGTTCAGCCTTGGACAAAAGAAGATTGGCCTTCTTGATCATTTCCTTGGCCTTTTCAATCTTATCCTCACGTCGAGAAGAGCGCTATTGGAAGCATCTATGACATCCCCAATTTCTACTTTCCTCTCCAAGGATCTCAAATCTGAAGAAATTGTCTTAACTGCTTCCTGAGCGACAAGATAAGCTTCATGCATTTGAGCAGCGAGGTGTTCAAGCTGTTCATTAACTGAGGAGTCTAAGTCTGTTTGGCTGAGGCGGCGCCATTCGTCTACATCTCTCTCAAGCCTCTCCACCAAAAACTCTAATGTGGCAGCTTGGTCATCCCTCTAAAGTCTCGAATGTTGTCAATACTTCAAGAGAGGACCACCTTCAAAGCAGAGAACGAAGTAGCCGAGCCTCTCAAGACCAAAGCAATAGATCATTTCAAGCCCTTATAAAAACTGTCGACTAGCTCAACCCAAAATTCATTCTCGGCTCCAACTACTCTCGGTGAACGAGTGGCCCCTCAAGGCAAAGGTACCACCGGTTTCACTGACATAATCACAGAAGGGATGGCAGAAGCGCCAGCTAGAGCAATATGAGGAATTGTCGGTGATCTCGGAGGAGTCCTCATTGAAACCAGTACACTAGCCACAATGGAAGTAGGGCTGGTGACTATTTTAGGAAAGGCTGGCTCGACAACCAGTGTTGGAGAAATTGGACTGGTAATTACCTTCAGCACTGCGGTTCGCAGGATAGGCAGCGTTGGCTAAACCATTGGTATCTCACTTACCGATGTAGTTGGAAGTGAGATTGGTTCCACTGTCCCATCAGCCTCTTTTTCACTGACCGGTTCAGGCTGATAAGAGGGCAGGTAGTGATACAAAGCATCCAACTCGGCAGCATCCGCTGCGGTCTAAGTACTTGCTTTACCCCTGATTCCTTCAGGAAGATTGTCTGGCTCCCTTGAAGTCGATGCACCCAAAGGTGGAACACTTGTAGCAAGACTTTATTTGAGCAGGCATAACGAATATCAGGAGAGAATTACTCTCAAAAGATCAAAGTATTACCAAAAGATGATATCGCCTCAATTGCCTTGACCGCAGTTTCTCTCCAAACTTCCTCGACGGTGGCATCAGTCCCCTCAGGCTCCATAGGAAAATTTTTGGTAGAGTCAAGACGGGTGGCCCGCCCACCTTCACTCGCCGAACCCTCTGTGGTTCATCCTATAGAGCTGGAGGCCAAGGGACTTCCTTTGGAGGTCCCGACACCCGAAGGACCAACGTCAGCCGCGTCACCTCCGGAGTCTTCTGAGATGACAAAGTAGCTAGCCTCGTTACCCTCTTTATAAGTGAACAGAGGATCATAATAATCCCCCTGTTCTCCTACAGTCTCGGCTCTCGGTTCTCTCGCCGTCTCGATTCCTAAATCATAGGATAAACGAATTAGTTGCATGAAATATATATAAGTATATATCGCAAAGTATGGAACTGATCTTACTCAGGTCAGGAACAGCTTTATCAACAGTTTGCCTCAGAGCCGATAACTTAATGACTAACGGAGCGGGAGGAGAATACACCGTGACTGATTCACCCTCTGCAATAACGGCGAGAGTCTAGTGACAAGGCTTCTCACTACCCTCTTCCTGCGAGATCCGCCTTGTCGCTTTCGTTTGAAGTGGACGTCGGGATCTTCTTCCTCCACCTCCTCTACTTTCACGTCCTCCATGGGGGCTGTGCCTACCCCACCGGGAGCCTCTGGTGGAACCCAGCACCCGCGTCTCCCTTAAAGCGGGGACTTTCCATGTCGAAAGTCTCACTATCAGCAGCAGTATCAATGAACTCTCCGAGGCCTAGCACACGGACCTTCCTGCCCTCGCCCCTCTCTCGGTGACTTTCTACTTTAGCCGCTGAGAGAACAATTTCACACAAATAAGTTAATAGAAAATCTGGCTGGTGTGGAGTTCGAAGCTCGGTACCACTGACAGAACCCCAGAGTTCTCTGAAGATTCAGAGTCCTCAACGGCATGCACAGCCGCGCCTCAGTTAGCCAGCAACGAAGAACTGCCAGGCACGAGTACCATCAATGAGGATCCCTATGAAGGCCAGGCTGATGTTCGGGTTACCTACATATAGTTGGTCATACCCGAACTGACGAGCAAACCGACTTGGGATATAGGGCTCCAAGTAGCAGGTATCCCCACTTCTATACACCAGGTGGGATGCCCGAATGCTAACAAACCATTCGAAGACTCCCCGGCTCAGTGACGTCTGCCCATCTCCTACATCCATGAATTCTTCGCCATAACCTGCATCGCGAATGTAGGGAAAGTACCAAAAAAGGCTGTAGACATCATGTCGGCACATCAGTTTGCGAACCGCAGCCACATAGGTCCGTGACCACGAACACCCCTCAAACCGACGAAGAAGCGCCATCGAACACCTTCTGGAGGTTCCTCACCAGCTGTTTTCCATTGATTTTACAAAGGGGAAAACTTACAAAAAAGGGTCGAGGAGCTAAATTACAAGTAATTCTTTTGCAATAAAAAGATTACAAGTAGATCTCCTTTTAGATTCTGGAGAAATATGCCGATATGAGTCTGGTCAGCGCGCGATCACTTTGTCCCTTTGATGATGCGATCGATCAGACAATCGGACTACTGCCTGATGGGATTCCCTTCTCGTCTGGTTCGGAGAATCGGAGAACAGAAGGTTGGTAGAACCCTCTTATTACTTCTCAAACTTCCTCCACTTGAGAATTCCTTCTCGCCTGGTTCTAGAAATTCCTTGAGAGGGAGAAAAATCTTAGGGTATTAGCACCCTGATTAGAGAAGCAGTTCTCTGAATTCTTGAAAGTAAGAGAATAGGCCTCTGTTTAGCCGTCTTTCTCTGTTTTTCAGCCTCTCTCTGTCTGTGCGTCTGTTCGTATACCTCTGGTGGGCTATTTTATAAGGAGAGCAGGGGTATAATTGTCCCTTGAAAATCTGAAAACAGATTGAGTCAATCTGTTTAAATCTAGAAAGTAGCCTTGCCGTGAGGCTAGATCAGCTTCTGCGAAGTTAGGAATAGCAGGTAGCGTCGATCTCCTGATCTGTTTTGATTCTTTCTAATAACTTAAAGATCTCCCCTGATCTTCTTACTTATTTTAGGAGAGTCAAGAGATTATGGTAAATAACTGTCAAATTTGATCTCAGATTTGATCTCGATTAGATTTAATCTTGAATAGATTTGATCTCATCTGGAGATTTAATTGGTCAAAGGCGGCCATGAAAGACCCGCAGCGGAGTTGTCGCGTCGAGCTCACAGCGGAGCTGGAAGGAGCATCTGGCGAAGTCAGAGAAAGCTCTTCAGCGGAGCTGGATAAACATCTGTGGTGAAGCTACCGACCATTCTTCTGCGTGATTGCGTATGGCTTCGAGCGAAACTAACTCTCTGCGGAGTTAACTGAGCGCTTCAGGCGAAGCTGTAAGTTAGCTCACTGATAGAGCTTTGAACAGCTTCAAGGCGAAGTTGGACAAACTTTGCCTCTCAGCTGAGGCTATCCCCTCGGGCTCATGTAATGCTAAGTGTTGAGCTAACATAACATCTTAGACCTGCTTAAATCTCTTCAAAGACAATCTGGGCTCACTGTCTGCTTCACTGGATCAGTAGAGTTCAAGTTGCTCATTTGTCCCTCGGAGATGGGTAAAAACTGGTCGTCAGCTTGTTTGCCGCTTGTCTTTTGTAAATGTCAACAAGTTTAGATATTGTTCAGGCCAGTCAGGAATCTTGTCTTTTTTAGAGTGTCAACAAGACCCCCTTCAAAGTTTTGAAATTCTGCAATGGAATGGTTCAGACTCCGAAATTCTTTGAATTGCTTTGATTGATGGCATGTGAAGTACGACGTTGCCATAGTGGTTGAGTTCAGCTTCGCTTTCAATCTTGCTTCCGGATTAGAATTAGTTCGCCGAGGAATCGTGCAGATTCGTGATTCTGGGTAGCTTCGCGTCTGGGTAGCTTCGCGTCTAGGCTTCCCGAAGTAGCTTCGCTTCAAATCAGTTTTGGAACGACGTTCCTTTCCCGAGGCTAACTGCATTTCGGCTAGTTACGAGAAGGATTGCTCCTTTTTCGAGGTTAGAATAACCTCTCTTGCATTAACGAGAGAGATCATTGCTTCTGCGTACATTTTCGAGGGAGACTATTCCCTTTCTCAAGGCTAAGTACTTGAATGCCTTATATTCGCTCACGCTTCCAAGCTTGAAGTAACGGCAGTGCGATCAGGCCATGAGGCCTATAAATAGGACACTTGAAGTCCTCTTCAAGGAAACAGTCCATTCATGACATCTCCTAGTTGTTCAGAGAAGGATACTCTGATCTCTGAAATAGTGGGGGTGCCCACTCTAGTCATTAACCGGCCAAGAATTGGTGAGTCTCGGTCATCCAGAGACTTTACCAATGGACTAGCAACTTTAGAGAATTCATCTCCCTTAATTTAGCTTTATCAGCTTCCTCAGTGATTGATTTCTCTTGTTCTTCATTCTGTATCTGATTAACCTTGATCTGTTAAATCTGCCTGTTAAATCTGCCACATAGGCAAGGATTGGGACTTAGTCTCTTCAAGGTTGAGCCAATCTTGCCATATAGGTGGGGTCAAGACTGCGTCCCTTCGGATCAGTCTGGCTTAGCCATATAGGTGAGACTAGGACTTGGTTCTTTTTTAAGGCTTCTCCAGCCTAACTGCCTTAGGCGGAGCTAAGACTTGGCTTATGCTGAGCTAGCTCATCATCACTGTGCAAGCAAGGCTATCCTTTGCTTAACTGAAATCAATCCTTAAAGTGCAACTGGATCGGATATAAATTGCTTCACCCAAAGAATTTGACTTAGCGTATCATGCTTGCATTTTTCTTTGATTTACTGCTAATCTGTTTCCAGTTTGCGTTATAGTGAACTGTGCCCGCTAGTCTTTCGACTTGATGAAAGAGACCAGAGACTTGCCTCTTGATCTTCTAGTTGAAACTTTAATCCTAAGCAGGAGGAACAAATTGGGGCATCTGATGCGTGTTCCTAGAAGAGGTTTGCAGTCGCTTATTCGAGATGATCCACTTCAAGAAGGGGTTGGTAGTCGCTTATCCGAGATGATCCACTTCGGGCAAGCAGACGTCACCTGTAAGGTCTCAGATCCTTCCTTTGCCAATTTTCATCAATGCAGATCCGGCTTTCTGGTGGTAACCGATCCTTTGCCAATTTTCATCAAAGAAGATCCGACTTCTTAATGGCAAATCTGCCATTAGGCGAAGGATTACGGTCTTGTACAGGAGGAAGGCCTTTCGTGTCCAGTTAGTTTGGCTTGGAAGTAGATAGGACCACTTGTATGCCTTTGGAACAATGATTTGGTTGTACGAAATACAACTTTGATGTATTAGTATCAATGTATCTTCACTTTTGAATCAATAAAAGTTTATTTTCTGCTTATCTGCTTTGTTTTCCTCCTTTTTGATTCGAGAACACTAGAAGTGGACTAACTTAGGGAAGTCTTTTCCCTAGGAGGAAATGAGAATTCTTAGCCGAGCTAAACTTCTGACGAAGCTGAAGACAGATTTCCAAATAAGTCAGGAGTTAGTTTTTGGCGAAGCTAGCACGAAATTTTCGCGAAGTTAGAGATGTGCTTTTAGCGGAGCTAAGGCATGTTTCTCAGCGAAGTTATTCAAGCGTCGCGCTAAGTCAACACTAGACTCACGGTGAATTAGCCCTTAGCGGGGCTGAAGTAATGCTTCTTGGGAAGGCGCTTTAGGCGTCGTTTCAAATTAATTTGAAATGACTACCTGGGCTCCTTTCGAGGAGGTGACTTTAGGCAATCATCAGCCTATAAAAGCCTGATCGGGCTGAAAGAGAACGCACCACTTCTCTTTGAATTTTCAGAGAACTGCAAATCTCTTCTTCTGCTTTCTTCTTCATTTGATAATTCAAGAACTTCTTCAGTTCTCCGATGGCTCCCAAAAGACTAGCAGGAAAAGAGGTAGCAACCTCTACGGACGGAGGGTCCTTCTCCTCCTCCGGTGATCGAATGACCTATTGAGGGTAGGGATCTTTCCCTTTTGTTCAGAGGTTTTCATCTCCTTTTGAAGCCAATTTCTGGCTATCTTCCGATGAATCCAGGGCGATCAATCATGATTCCGTGATCTTTGGGAGTTCAACTCCCTGAAGTTTCCCTTTTGATTTTTTTTTTGATTGGGAATTTTAAAACCGAAGGGTCTCTTCTTCAAGCCTCCAGGCGAAAAAGCTATCCCTTAAGCGGTTCACATCCTGTTGGATGATAGGATGCAAAGTTAGCCTTAAAGCGCGGTTGGAAAAGGACTTTAGTACCCTCGAAATAATTTTTAAGCAGCATTATTCTTCTGGCGAAGTTGGCTCTTGGGGCTCCTTCGGGTTGAGGCCAAGCTTTCAGAGCGAAGCTAATACTTAGATACTTTTCTGCATCCTGCCTTCACGTGGAGTGCGGAGTTAAGCTGCTGCTGCGAAGCTGAGCTTCGGGCGAAACTATTGTTAGGCCAACTTCGCTCGAGAGCGAAGCTATGCCTTAACAAAAATTATATTTAGCTTTCCTTCAACCGATGAACTAATCATAGTTTCCCTTGTTATTTTACAGTGCGCTATAATCCTGGTCCTCTGAATAGTCTCTTTGGAACAGGCAGGGGCTGGATGGCAATGTTAGCCTGCAGTTTCAAGGACAGGCTTCACTATTCAGTGAGCGGAGCGCTCCTGTTTGGGATGCACTTATTCATGCTGGGGATCAGCGTACCATGAGGAGCATCTTAATTATACTGCTCCCGTTGAAGATTTCGATCGAAGAATCTATTAGAAGCCCGGCTTCATGTTTGGAGATGCAGCACCAGACAACGATCACCAGCTGCTAGCCCGAGAGGGGCAGTGGATTTTCAAATAGGATGATGAGAAGTACTATCTCCCATCTAGCAAGCAGCATTTTCCCTTATCCTTCTTTCAATGTGTGACGAGGGCTCGGAAGATACAGTGGCAAGTGACTTGGACTACTGATTTCGTTCACGGCGGGAAAGTTGATAATTTCGTCCCCCGGTTACACAAGGAAGGGTCTCCTCGCTGCATATTGGTTCTACACCCTGAGAGCGTACTTCCAGACATCCAGTGGGAGAAAATCCCGCGGTGGCTCAGACTTTTGGAAATCGGTTCTTTAAGGTTCATGGCAATTATCCAGCCACTAATTTTAGGACCCCGGGGTGGATACATCCCCCAAAGCATGGTGGAGGGACTTGACTCTATATGTCCTTGCCCATTTTGAGGAGAATCTGGAGAGGCTGGGACTCTACGACGCCGTTAGGGCGACCTGTTATGGCATTCAGATGAGCGTAGCGAACTTCTATGCCATTTTTGAGTTGTACTGCCCGGCTACAGGGACCTTCTTCACCCCTGTTGGCGAATTAGGCATGGCTCTGCAGGAGATGTGGGAAGTCTCTGCTCTGCCTTTGAGGTCTCTCCCATATGAAGAATATTTCCCGTGCGAGACAGAATTGGCACTTCTGAAGAAGCTGGAGCCCGCCTTGTTTGAGACTTATCAGGAGTTGATGTGCCACCTTTACATTTGTTCCAGCATGCATGGGAGCCATAAGAGAGCTTCATGCAGTTTGAAGAGCTGGGAAAATTATTTGTTCCCAGACCTAGAAGGTACTCCTGAAGCAGCTCACTGTGAAGTTGCAGATGAAGACATCTTTCGTCGGATGCAAGAGCACTCTCAATGGAATTTGATTCTGGAAGAAGATGATGGACCCTATGAGAAAGGTGATATTCTTCAGAGTTTCCACCACCAGGCTCATCGGCCGACGTCCCGGAAGGTACTTCTGGCTGGCTTTTTAACGGTTTGGTTGAAGAGATGTGTGGTGCCATCTTCGTCTGGCGATGTCATTCATCCGACTGTCTTATTGCCTGCATTCGTCTAGTCCATGGTCATTCTCTTGGACTTCTTTCAGCCATGGTGTGCTGTATCAAAGAGGCCTTCGTGCATTGACGGAGGCTTTCTGTAGGCCACCAACAACAAAGCGAGGAAAGAGGACTATCTTGCCTCGCGATGGACCAAACCCCAGAATTGGTTTGCCATATACTTATTTGATGGCATGGTTCGCCCTTCATTACCCTTCCATTATCCAAGCTGGAGAGGAGCCCCCAAAAGGTGTTCACATGGCGCTTCTCCGTCGATTCGAGGGGTGTTCGTGGTCAAAGACTTATGTGGCTGCGGTCCGTAAACTGCTGTGCTGTCATGACGTCTATAGGCTTTTTCGATACTTCACCTACATTCGCGATGCAGGCTATGGTGAAGAATTCAAGGATGTAGGGGAAGGGCAGATGTCATTGAGTCGGGGAGTCTTCGAATGGCTGGTTAGCATCCGGCCATCCCACTTGTTATATAGAAGCGGGGACACCTGTTACCTAGAGCCCTATGTTCCGAGTCGGTTTGCCCGTCAGTTTGGATATGACCAATTGTATGTAGGTAATCCAAATAGCAGTCTGGCCTTTATGGGGAGCCTCATCGATGGAGCTCGTGCCTAGCGGTTCTTCATTGCTGGCTATACTGAGGCGTGACTGTGCATGCCACTAAGGACTCTAACCTTCTGACGACCCTGGGATTCTGCCAGTGGTATAGAACCTCGAACTCCACACCCACTGGATTTTCTATTAATTCCTTTAATGTGAAGTTGATCTCTCAGCGGCTGAAACAGAAGGTTACTGAGAAGAACGAGGGTAAGAGGGTCTGCATTTCAGGCCTTGGGGAATTCATTGCTATTGATGATAGCGAAGCCTCGGATGCAGGAAGTCCTCGCTTTGAAGCGGATATAGGTGCTGAAGCTCCAGCAGTTGCTTCGGTGGGGTTGGCACGACCCCCATGGAACATATTGACGTGGAAGAAGTGGAGGAAGAAGATTATGATGTCCACTTCAAGCGAAAGCGGGAAGGTGGATTACGTAGGAAGAGGGTAGTGAAGAAGCCTCGTCGCTACGCTCCTATGGTTATTGCAGAGGGCGAATCATCTGCAGTGCCTGCTTCTCTTGCTCCATTAGTCCTTAAGCTGTCGGCTCGTAGGCAGACCGCTGGTAAAGCTGCTCCGGACCCAGGTATGATCAACTTCGTTCTTATAATACACTCTTATGTATTCCAAACAGCTCATTGTTTACTTTGTGATTCAGAAATTAAGGCAGTGAAAGACCTGAGAGCTGAGGCTGCTAGAGAATAGGGGAAGCATTATGATCCCCTATTTACTTATAGAGAAGGCGATGAGGCTGGCTATTTTGCCGTCTCGGAAGAGTCTGAAGGTGATGCGGCCGATGTAGGTCCTTCGGGTGCTGGGACTTCAAAAGAAAGTCCCGTAGCATCTAGCTCTTTGGGTGGACCACCGAGGGTTCAGCAAGTGAGGGTGGGCCGTCCGTCCGTATTGACTCTGCCAAAGACTTTCCTATGGATCCTGAGGGGACTGATGCCGTTGTTAAAGGACTTCAGAGAGAGACTGCGGCCAAGGCAGTCGAGATGATCCCATCTTTTGGTAGCATTCTGCTCTTTCATGAGTGATTTTCTTCTAATATTCATTACGCCTTATTTAAATAAAATCTTGCTACAGGTGTTCCACCTCTTGGTGCATCGACTTTGAAGGAGCCAACCAATCTTCGTAAGGGACCGGGGGGTGAAGCAAGTAGTTCGACCGCGACGGATGCTGCTGAGCTGGAGGCCTTGTGTCACGGTCTTCCCTCCTATCAACCTGAACCGACAAGTGGAAGTGGGATTGAGGGAACAATAGTTACGGAACCATCCCGCTTCCAACTATATCGGTAAGTGGGGTGCCATTTTTTGCCGGTGCCGCCTATTTTTTCAAGTGCGGAGCTGAAGGTGATTACCAGTCCTACTTCTCCAACATTGGTGGTTGAGCCAGCTCTCCCAGAAATAGTCACTAGTCCTACTTCGGTTGTGGCTGGTGTACTGGTTTCAATAAGGACTCCTCCGAGATTACCGACGACCCCTCGTGTTGCTGCAGCCAGTGCTTCTATTATTTCCTCCATAGTTACACAGTGAAGCCAGTGGAACTCTGTCTTCAGGGGCTGCTCGTTTGCCGGGAGTAATTGAGGCCGAGAACGAATTCGTGGCTGAGTTAATCGACAGCTTTTATAAGGGCTTAAAGCGATCCATTGCTTTGGTCTTGAAGGCTCGACTATCTCATTTTCTGCCTTAAAGGTGGTCCTCTCACGAAGCATTGACAGTATCCGAGACTTTGGAAGAGATGACCAGGCCGCCACATTGGAGCTTCTGGTGGACAGACTCGAGAGGGATGTGGAGGAATGACGCTGTTTTAGCCATTCAGATCTAGAGTCTTCAGTTAACGAACAGCTTGCGCGTCTTATTGCTCAAATGCATGAAGCTCATCTCGCCGCTCAAGAAGCTGTTAAGGCAATTCTTCTGATTCGAAATCTTTGGAGATAAGGAAAGTAGAACTCCGGGATACCATAGACGCTTCTAGCAGTGCTCTTCTTAACGCTGAAGATAAAATTGAAAAGGCCAAGAAATGATCAGGAAGGCTAATCTCCTTTTGTCCAAGGCTGAACCAGTGCATCTTGAAGAGACTGCTCGGCTTGAGCGGCTTAAGCCCAGAATGACAAAGTCTTGAGGCAGGAGTTAGCACAGAGGGCAACCTTAGTGAAATTGAAGCTCGTTTGGCCCAGGCAGCAAGCTTTAATGAGGCTGAGTTGTGGTTGCAGGCGCTTATCAGGGCTGTTGAAGAGAGGAAGACTAGGCTGGCCACTCTTAAAGAACGGATCAAGTCCTATGAAGCACCGTCGTAGCTTGTAATCTGTGCATTCATGTATCCCTCTTTTGGAATCAATAAAAAGTGATTTTATTTGACTCCCCTGTTGCATTTTTAACTTATTTTATCTTCTGAATTCTTACTTTCAAGTTGTATTGCAAACCTTAAAAGAAAATGGATAATGATATAACTAATCTAATCAGTGGTGATAAGCTGAGAGAGTTAGTCACACATTTGAAAAATAGTCCTTACTGGACTAAAAGATGAGACTTGGCTATCTGCCGGTTCAGAGGTCGTAATAACATGACCGATTGAGAAGCCACCATGCTCAAAATTTGTCATATGATGACAAAGAAATAATCCTTCCCGGACTGAAAGATGAGACTTAGCTATTTGCCGGTTCAGAGGTCACGATGACATAACCGATTGAGAAGCCACCAAGCTTAAAATTTTGGATGGGACTTGGAAGAAATTGTCAGAGGTATATTGTTAACGTGACAACCAGAGAGTCCACTAAAGACTGAGTGGGACTCAGAAACTTGCTGGGAGCTAGGAAATGAATCCCATAAAAGATCATATGTCAGAGGTAATCGTTAATGTGACAAAAAGAACTTCGTGGGGATTCAGAAAGCAATTTGTCAGAGGTGTAATGTTAACTTGATAAAAAAGATATGCATGCTAGAGGTGTAATGTTAAACAGCATGGAAAGGTCTCATTTTCATTGAGAAAATCGAGGAGATCACTGGCATAGGTTTAATGTTAACTTAACAGCAATATGGATGCCAGAGGTGTAATGTTAAACTTAGCATGGAAAGGTCTCATTTTCACTGAGAAAATCGAGGAGATCACTGTCATAGGTTTAATATTAACTTAACAGCGTAATGGATGCCAAAGGTGAAGTGTTAAACTTAACATGGAAAGGTCTCATTTTCACTGAGAAAATCGAGGAGACCACTGTCATAGGTTTAATGTTAATTTAACAGCGAAATGGATGAAAAAAAAATCTCGTTTTCATTTAGAAAATCGAGGAGATCACTGTTATAGGTTTAATGTTAACTTAATAGTAAAATAGATGCCAGAGGTGTAGTGTTAAACTTAGCATGAAAAGGTCTCGTTTTTACTGAGAAAATCGAGGAGATCACTGTCATAGGTTTAATGTTAACTTAACAGCAAAATGGATGAAAAGATCTCGTTTTCACTGAGAAAATAGAGATCACTGTCATAGGTTTAATGTTAACTTAACAGCGAAATGGATGCCAGAGGTGTTTGAACATAACAGTAACTCGAGTGGATCTGTCGTTCTTTATATGTGGTCTTACCATTCCATGGATGAGATTGATAAGTGATTTTGGAGAGGGAATCAAATGGGAACATATCCCTTAAGATTTTTAGCAAATCCTCAGCTGTCAACAGGTTTGATATGCCTTTACTAACTACCGTTTGAGTCAGGCTAGCCATGCTATTCCCCTCAGCATGATGAGTTATCGAGGACTTATGTTGAGCTTAAAGGCCAACATTTTCCTCTATCCTTAACCGTTAAAGATGTTGGATCATTTGGTTACTGTATTCGTAACCTTGATCCTTCTTTGAGACACCAGTGTACGATCGGCTCTATACTGGTTTACGGTCATATGATCTCGTTTGGAGGAAGAGAGGGGCACTCCTTCTGCATATCTTGGATTTGAAGGTCTTGATCAGAGGTGTAATGTTAACTTGATCATAAGAAGGATCCTTATCAAGGATAATAGTTCTTTAAGAACTTACCGTTGATCGGCATCATGAGTAAATCACCATCTGAAGTCATAAGGCGATATGCTCCGTTTGAATAGACTGTTTCTATTACAAACAGTCCCTCCCATTTGGGCTGAAATTTGCCTTTGGTTTTGTGCGTCATGATCATTGGTCGTCTGACGGCTAAAACCAAATCTCCATTCTAAAAGACTCTTTATTTGACTTTCTTATTGAAGGCTTTTGAGATCTGAGCTTGATACAACTCAATGTGCTGCTGAGCTTGTAACCGCTTCATATCTAGGACTTCGAGCTCTTGAAGACGCAGCCGATCATTGTCCTCTGATGTGATCTTAGTGATCAGAGCGACTCGTAATGACGGCATCTGGATTTCTAACAGTATGACTGCTTCACACCCGTATACCAGGGAAAGAGGCGTATTATCTGTCGGGGTCCGAACCGTGGTTCGGTAGGCCCAAATACATTCACCAAGCTTCTCATTCCAATCTCGTTTATTTGAGGAGACGAACTTTTTGAGTAACTTAATGATTATCTTGTTGAATGCTTCCGCCAAGCCATTAGCGACGGGATTATAAGCAGTTGAAGCCACATTATGAATTCGGTATTTCTCACAGAACCGATAGATTACCTGGCTTGCAAATTGGGGACCATTATCATGGATGATCTGCCTAGGGACACCAAATCGATGGATGACATGGTGTTTGATAAAATTAACTACGTTGGAAGTTTTGACTTCAACCAGTGGTATAACTTCTGCCCACTTTGAAAAGTAATCGGTTATTGCTAAGATAAATTGGTGATCTTTTGTTGAAGAGGGGCTGATTGGCCCTACGACATCAATTCCCCATGCTTCAAATGGCCATGAAGCAACAGTTGGGTGGAGAAACTCCAGAGGCTGGTGCATGAAGTCCGCATGAATTTTGCATGCTTTACACCTTCACGTATACTGGATGACATCGGCTTTCATGGTTGGCCAATAATATCCAAACCTGTGCAATCGATCTTTAAGTTTTGGATCTGGCTGATGAGCTCCGCATATGCCGTCGTGTGCTTCTTTAAGCACTTCCGTGCCCCTGAATTAGAAAGGCAACGGAGGAGGAAACCGTCATATGAACGACGGTAAAGTGTCTTCAGAGTTAGATCATAGTAAAAATGGAGAGACCTTCGTCTGATAGATGCTGCTTCTTTAGGATTATTTGGCAGCAGACCATGTGGAGCATAGTCGATGAAAGAAAATCGTCAATCTCTCAGCTCAAGATCCATCGAGATATTATAGACCTCTCTGGTTCTTAACATATGTTTAGAGCAGACAAGGTGTCGAGTCGCCACTGTAAGGTGATACTCGGTGTCGACTGACAAGGCTAGCATTGTTACTAATGCAGCAAGAGCATCTACCTTAGTATTCTGAGATCGAGATACGTGCCCGATGTACAAGCCATCAAACAGACTAGCCATTGTGATGACTGTGTGATAATAAGGTACCAAATCCTCGTGACGGACCTCATATTCGCCTTTAACCTGATTGATAATCAGTTTTGAATCGCCGTAAGCTTCAAGCGTACCCCCATTTCGTGGGCAAGCTGAAGACCAATAAGTAGAGCATTGTATTCTGCCACATTGTTGGAGCATGATTCCATTAGAGAAAATGCTCTAGGAAGGACATGATTTTTTGGAGAGATAACACAATCCTCACGCCGGCAATGAATCTGCCTTTAGGGCCTATTCGTGATGCTCCATCTAAGAACACCTACCAAAGTTCATCCTCTGAAGTTACATTGGATTCGAAGACTTCATCTGAAATATCTTCATAAAGTTTTAAGTTTTTCGGAATCGGATGAGCAGCAAGAACTCTGCAAAGGCCTGGCCTTTAACCGTCTTTTGAGGGATAAGGAGCATGTCATATTGAGACAAAATAAGTGCCCACTTAGCTAATCTTGAATTCAATGATCCTGACTTCGTCATGAGAAGATACAAAGGATTCACTCTGGAATGACATGTATGGTTTGGCCGACCAAATAATGTTGTGTCTTCTGAACGGCAAAGACAGAGCTAAGAACTCTTTCTTAATAGAATTATAGCGAGATTCTGCTCCTATCAGAGTCCTGCTCAGATAATAAATAACCTGTTCGTGACCATTGTCGTCTTTTTGAGCAAGCAGAGCACCAAGAAAATGGTCCATAGCTTTCACATAAAGCAGGAACGGTTTCCCTGATGTGGGAGCTACTAGACTGGAGGTTTTATGAGATATTTCTTGATATCCTCATAAGCTTCCGACAAGCTTGATCCTATACAAAGGAAAACACCCTTTTTCATGAGTCGGGTGAATGGTTGACAACGGCCTGAGAGATTTGCGATGAATCTTCTAATATAAGCCAGTCTATCTTGCAAGCCTCTAAGCTCTTTGAGATTTCTAAGTGGATGCATGCTCTGGATGGTTTTGACTTTGTCTGGGTCAAGATGAATTTCTTTTAATGTAATAATAAATCCAAGGAACTTGTCACTCGAACGCCCGAAGGATTTTGTCGGATTCATCTTCAGTTGATGAGCCCATATTATGTCGAACATCGTTCTCAAGTCACGAAGATGGTCATTCTTATTGTGGCTTTTGACAGCAATGTCGTCGACATAACATTCTACCATTTTTCTGAGATGATTGCGGAAGATTGTATTCATTGCCCGCTGATAGGTTGCTCCGACGTTCTTTAGTACGAAGGGCATCACGGTATAGCAGTATACCCCCAATGGTGTTCGGAACGAAGTATGCTTCTCATCGTCGGGATACATCTTAATCTGATTGTACCCTGAAAAATCGTCCATGAAAGACAATCTTTCGAATCCACAGGTATTGTCAATCATGACATCGATGTTGGGCGGTGGGAATGGTCTTTAGGACAAGCTGTATTGAGATCACGGTAGTCGATGCATATTCGTATTTTACCATTTTTCTTGAGGACGGGAACGATATTAGCAACCCAATCTAGATGTTGTTCCTCCCGTATGAAGCCGCATGCAATGAGCTTATGAACTTCGACTACAATAGCCTCCATAATGTTCGGACGAAACCGGCGTTGTTGCTGCTTGACTGGCTTGGCGTCAGGTTTGATATTCAGACGATGCATGGCTACTTGTGGATCAAGTCCGGGCATATCTTCGTAGTTCCATGCAAAACATCTATATACTCTCTTATGAGTACAATCAATTCTTCTCTTTCTGTAAGTGATAAGCTTTCACTTATAAAGATAGGCTTAAGTGATCTTGACTACCCAAGTTAACCTGGATCACCTTGTCTTCAGTAGGTGGTTCGCGTTGTACGAATCGCTTTTCCCACTGGGAATCCAATTATTGAACCCATGGTTTCTCATCAGTAGCTTTCGCTGGCTCCAATTGACTGCTTGAAGTCATATTAACGGTGAGATTTTCGAACAACATTCCCACACTGACATCTGAGTCCCACTCGGAGGAAGAGGCAGAATGTGATGGGATCGTTTTGTCATCCTTAGACTGAACCGTCACTGGTGGTGTGGTGTGTAACGTATCCCAACCCCCTGCGTGTGTTATCATAGTAATTTGTAGTTTCCCTCTTGGCACAAAGTTGCGCAGCAAACTATGTCTTCCTTTTTCGAAATTCAAACCCTTCTTATGCTTCAGGTTGTAACCCATTTTCTTCATTATATGGTGCGCTGGTCGCACATAATGGAAAATTTGTGGGGTGTCTGAGTCTGAACTTGAATCTGCGGCTATAGACCCTCGTAGTTGGGCTTTACCGAATATTATTGGTAACTGACCTTCTTTGGATGGGGGGATCACTAAAACGGCCCCTTCTATAGATTCCATGGGTGTACCGGATGTACTTGGTTTATGTAAAGGCATGTGCAGAGAGCTATTCGTAACGGATTCAAACAATCCAACACTCACAGGATAATCAAAGAAAATATTATCATTAATTACCCATTCGCCTTCATCTTCAGAAGGAGTGTTACATTGGGGATTATAAAGACATGCTATAATTGGTTCACCAATCAAATGACTAGCATGTCTGCTTCAGATTCTGAATCCGCCTCATTGTCACTATCATCATTGTCAGGCAATGATTCTTTTGATGTTTCACTGGTCTCTTGATAGAGGAGAGCGTCAGTAAAGTAATTTTTCATCCCTTTGAATGGTTGCTTCTCAGCGAAGACAGTTCGTACTGTTGCGTCATCTTCAACATATTTGAAGCACTGGTGCAGAGTGGAGGGAATGATCCAGTTGGCGTGGATCCACGGGTCGTCATAGTAACAATTTGTACGACGTGTCAGCATCAATGACATGGCACGTCACTTCTGACTTCTGGCTCCCGATTCGGCAACGGAGTCGAATTTTCTCAAGTGGATGACTACTTCCAGCATTAAAATTGTATATTGTTGTAGTATTACGGACAACCTATATAGTGGTATACCGAGGAAGTAGAGGAGGCTTTTGGGGATGATGCTGAGTGCAGACCCCGGATCAACCTGTACCCTTTCAATGCATGTTGAACCGATGTATCTGGTGTAGTACAAAGGTCGATCGTACTTGTTATTCTTGAGAAGCATCTTCCGCTGTGAAGGTAATAGCAGGTACCTTTGATTGTACATGATGGCATTCAGGGCAAGAAGACTGAGCGTCATCTTTAGGGATTTCTAGCAAATACGTCAGGAATGATTCTGAATTAACCAGTACATTTCTGAGTGCTTCTCTTGTCTCTTTTGAGGAACGAAGGAGCTCATGTATGGTAATACAACCCGGATATTAGCTTGCTGGGCCAATATGTCAAAAACGAAAGGGCATGTCAAGCCTTGGGCCGAAGGCTTCTTCAAGACATGGTCGAACCGGACTTCCTTTTGTTTCTCCTTTCCCTTGGTTGGGACCGAAGCGGTGCTGGTATTTGTACTGACGTCATCTGCTGTTGTGTCTCGTCAGTAGCTTCCTCATACTGTCTTAAGTATGATTTTCTAGATCGAGTACCTGTTGGCTGAGGTACATCATCTTGCGTCGTGCAAGCGTGCTTTTCCTCTTCGTAATCACTGACAGAAGCTGATGTGAGGTTGCCATCATCCGGCAGGATGGAGACGACATTACAAGATTTGCCCTTCGACTTGGACTTCTTTGAATCCCATTGTTCGTCTTGGATAAGGTCCGGTGTATCCACATGATTTCCCCTGTCTCCAGTGTCAAGGGAACAAGACCTTTATTCTCTTGAGTTTTAGCTGCAGGATGTTCACTTCCAGTCGTGGTGCAGGAATCGGAAAGGTCCCGTCAGGAACTGTGAACTTTGGGGTTTTTCTGAACTCGAGGGTCACCATGTTTGCAGTGACTTTCTTTTGTTCTGACTTCAGTGTCAGGACTCCGGCGTCGACTAAAGCTTAATTCTATCCTTGAGGACAAAGTACTTGTCGGTAGGATGATGAAATCATCCTGTGAAAGAGACAATATTTGGGATCGTTCGTGCGTCCTATTTCATTAGAACGCCGAGCATCCGGCAGCTTTAATTTATTTCCTTTGTGGAGTAAATGGAATATTGTGACCACCTGGTCGTCTTTGAAGGAGTACTGTTTCGGAGAAAACTTAGACTCTGATTATTGAAGCCGCTCTTCTTAGCGTTCGACTGAACATCCCCTGACAATTTAACGGACATAGTTTCTTCCCTTTGGCTTGAGAAGACTGTGTCATGTCGCC
>JAVJIF010026600.1:0-56090 GCA_038442645.1 Agave tequilana
CACGCGCTCTCTATCTCTCCCCTCTCCATCTCTCGTCTTTCTCTCTGTCTCTTTCCTGCCCCTCCCTCTGTTTCTCTCTCTCCCCTCCCTTTCTCACCCGCTCTTTTTTCTCTCCTTTTTCATCTCCCATCTCTCTCTGTCTCTTTCCCCTCCCCCTCCTTCTCTCTTCCTGTTTTCGATCTCTCCCCCCTCTGAGGTATAAGAGAAGCAATGATGATGGTGGTGGTGAAGATGTGAGGATTTTATCTAGTTCTAGTAGTGAAGATGGTGATGACAATGATGGTAGTGATGGCGGCGGTGGTGATGATGACAATAATGGGCGAACTGAGATGTAACTCAATAGTACTGATGGAGGACTTATATCTAAAGGTCAATGCAAATGTTGAGCTTGAAATCAAGCCAACATTATGGTGTGACATATGTCCATGACTACAGACCACAACTTGAGATATCTATGAGCACTAGTATCAGTTTATCTACTTACCGCAGATATGATTATGATGATAATTTTGTACCTCATCGCAATTTAATGTGAAAATAACTATATTAGCATGTATTTATGAATGTAATTTGTGCAATTTACTAAATTGTGCATGTATTTTGATATGCTTCTACCGACGACGCGTGTATTTATACTTTCGTTTTGTTTAATATACTAGGTGATATGTTTTGAACATGTGATACACGAATGTGAATGTCTTATATATTTTAAGATTTGTCGTGATTTTTTTAAAATTTTTTGAGCTTTCTATATAACGCTTTGCTTGTATCGTCCGAGACCGATCCGAATCGCTGAGACCGATCCGTCTCAGTGCCCGCCGAGTCGGCGGCTAAAACCGCAACTGTGAACCATGATAGCGAAGGAAGCTAAACACGAGAAGGGCAAGCCACAAGAGTTAGGACAATTTGCTGGCAGGTAGCTTATCTGGTTATGCAGTTTAAGCTCGTGCAACCAAGGAGCTTACCTCACTCCTCTTGGCCAAGAAAAAATTTAGAACAAGGAGAGAGATATTATGTTTGTCAACAAAACTAGATTCAGAAAAATTTATAAAATTGAAGATATAAAGGCAATAAGTAATAAAGAGATGCCAGTAATAACTGTACTAGGAAATTAGTATTTATCTATAACATAGGCATGAGTTTTGTGCTAAGGCATGACACGGGTGCCAGACACAAAATTCACCTAAACCTAGATGTAAGGGCACATCTGTGTGTTTGAAATTTACATATAAAAAATATAAATGTTTATGTTTCTTATATGGAAGCATCTTAAAGTGACAAATGATGACAAAGGAATCAATATATGAATAATATTGACAAGAAAATACATAACATACTCACCATGTGCATGCGTATTGACAGAATTCTTAAACATAGCAATATTAGCAAGATAATAATATTACATTCAATAATAATTGCAACACTATAAAATAGCAAGAAAAACAATTAATATAGAAAAAGAGAGGAGATGCAAGTACCATGCAATGATTTGTTGACAAAGCCTAATATGGTGCTCCGACAAACACAACGAAATAGTGTGTACTCATTTCTAAATATACATATAATTAAATTATAAACTAATTGCTGTGGGTAATTTCTAAGAAATCAGTCCACACACCAATATAGAAAGTGGATGTAGTCAAATCATAAAAAAGCCATTCGCAAACACAATGATATACGGGAAAAATCATGAAAGAGAGAAGTTTCACTGCGTAAACAGTGATTACAATAGGGTTATCTGGATTCGGGTGAACGTGATCCTTTCTCGTTGGAAGAGATCCTCTATTTATATATGTCATGTCAAATAGATAAGGGTAGAGAGTCCTTCTCAGTTTGAATACCTTAATTCCCTATCTTGATAACGGTTGAGCCGAGCACCCTATTTTGAATTGATATAGAAGAGAGTCCATCTCTATCTTGTGGTTTCGCGCTCGGCTGCAGATAAGAATGAACTACCCCGAGAGGTAACTACCTCGTTTGAATTAGAATTAAGCTTAGGAATAGAGATCTCTGTAATCGGATCTGATTCTTTTATTAATCACCCCGACCCGTTCGAAATTCGAACTAGGTGAAGATACCGGGTTAAATGTTCTGAAGTAGCCACGCTCACACATTCATCAGAGGTTGGATAGGCATGTTTCACGATCTCGGGCGAATCAGAAAGTGACCACTTTACTAATATATGTCTATGTTTTCATATGTGGAAGCAGTCAAGCACCTTAAGGTGTAAACAATGAAAGTATCTTAGATAGTTTTGGCAAGAAAATACACAACACACTTCACCTTGTGCATGTCTTCACAGATTCTATCACCTAACAAAAATGATAGTATGCGAACACTGGGTACATCGACAATTATCCATTTCAAATAACGGTACAAGTGCTGATTATTTTACCAGAGAGGAGTGTCCTACATATCATGTGCTACCAATAAAATACTCTCTCTGTATTTTACCAATGTGTGCCTTATTGCTGTAATACCACTACGAAAAGATTAACTCAGCAAAATATTTCATTTGTCAGGAATCTGTCATGCTAGTATAACCAGTGTTTTAAATGTCGGATATCAGGGAAATGTCGGATGTCGTAATCGGATGTCGGATTTCAGATTTCGGAGATATTTCGGGGCCATTTAGTAAATTTCGGACGTCATGACGGATAACAAATATATATATCCTAAATGTCTTAAATAAAGTAATTTAAAAATTCTTATCAAGATAATACATGCACAACTTATGCAAAACTATATAAATATGTTTAAGATATGTATAATTAACTTAAATATTTTGCATATATTCACTAATCCATTATTAAAATTTCTCAATTACTCCAACTTCCAAGACCAATCAACATAATGGGTTTTCCTCAAAATTTCGGCCGACATTTCGAGAAAATGTCGGCCGACATATCGGATTTTTCCCGAAATGTCGGCCGACATTTTTCAAACGCCATTTCAAATGCGGATGGGGATGTCGTGGCGGTGAGGGCTTGAAAACGAAATGTCGGCCGACATTTCGGAAATGTCGGACGACATTTAAAACAATGAGTATAACAGAAACCAGTGTTATAAAATACGATTTATATAGCCGCATATATGCACGTGCCAGCTTGGTGCACACGTTTTGACAAATGCTGTCAACATATGGCCCAAAATATACAGTTCTCACATAAAAATTAAACGCAGATGCATATTGTAATATGTGTCAGCATATTGCGAACACATTCAATTATCCGGGTGGGGCGGGTCAGATTTAAGACCTCAGTATCCAACCCTTAAGAAGCCACTCCCAACTTACATAAACTCTAATATCTTCTCCTCTTTCCCCATTTTACTAGTCATTTCCAACACCCACCCCCCTCCCGTGCGATCTCTAGAAGTTTCATTCTCTTTTCTCCTAACTTATCCAAGAGAATGGTGGCTTTTCTGATGAAAAGGGGACTAGTGGCTATTGTATATTATTCTTTTGTGAGTTACTTCAAGTTATTGCTGGATTTTATTCTGAATTTCATGTCTTGTAATGTGCCTTCATTTCCTCTCATTCTTCACTTATTATTTTCTTTCCTTTTTCCTTCATTCCCTACTTCTTTTCCTGAACCTCCTATATCGTTATGATTTTCCTAATATTTTCCCAAGAAAAAACTACAAAACCACATATGCAACAGTGTATGCAGCGCATATGCGGTGTGCAGCATGCATCCCAGCTCATGCATGCTAGCTCATACTGCATCATGTAACATTGACATAAACCACCTTTTTTTGATACCTAATAAAGCAAAGCGCTTTATAGGAAGAGGTTCAAATGTTCAAGTCTTTAGCTCAATCTCAGGATTTTAACATATTAAAGCATATCGTCCATGGCAAATCTATTATTTTTCCTCATTTTTAATACTTTGTATTAGACAGATTTGGAAGGTTGCTTCTAGTTGCACTAACATAAACTACACAACCAATAAGCTAAGCTTTCTTATCAGCCAATTGACCTAGGATTTATGGCAATTGACCTTCTAGGACCCATGGCATGCCATTTTCTCATCCATAGCTTCCTCGCACGAAGATGTGGCAGCTATGTTGAAGTTTTCCTCATTTTAATGTTTTGTCATCATGCATAGCCAATCCCATACATTAACGACAATACTACAGTGTATGGAAATTGTTGGAGAAGGAGATTTTCCTGATTCTAAGATTCTCGAGACGCCACAAGGTCACCCCCAAGAAGCAGGAAGAAAGAACAAAAAATGAGGAAAGAAAGAAAGAAAAGGGAAAGTAAAAGAAAAGGAAGAAGAAGGAAGAAGATAATTACAAGGATTACAAGAGTGACTTCCATCTTTCTAGCCTTTCCTCTCTCACCTCACCTGTTATCTTTCACACTCAGACCATGAGAATATTTCTAATCAGCAAAGCCACCTCTTACATACTAATAGATTCTTATATGTAATGTTCACAAACTCTAGCGTTGTCCATCTGTTAATGGTAGTTCACACTACTAGATGATTCTAGCTCAAAGCCCCAAGTCCAATAACAGACTTTCACGATCTAACCCAACCATAAGTGGCATGATGCCAACAAGGATAATAAACTAGATATGATACACAACCCAACAGAAATCGCTAGATATGTATGTGCCTGCATCTACTAGTATGGGTGCATCATATACCACTTGTATCACCATGTGTTCAAAACATGCTCGGATAATTTATAAACTAGAAAATGAGCAAATAAATTGTGACTATTTGGACTTTGTGGTATTTAAAATTTAAATGACTCTTGTTCAAGTTGCACTATGATATTCAAGCTTTAAATTGTGGTTTTCATAATTTTCTAAATAAACTATGGTAGACAAATTTCACTACAAGCAATTGGACGCTCTCAATCGAACCTATCAGAGTACATAAAAAGAGAAAACGCCTTTCTGGTTGAAGTACCGGTGTTGTCACAACCTTAGACCCTCAGGCGTGAGAATCAGTAGGTGGTAGGTATTGAGGACCGGTCAGAGAAACTGTCGGTGTATTGTGGTGGTAGACTGACAGAGAGAAACTACCAGTGTGGTGTAGTATGTGCTCTGAGGATTAAAAAAATGACCTCCTTCTCCTAAGAGAACAAGGCGTATTTGTACCTGATCGAGGCGGTGAGTGGGTGTAGATAGATGCAGATCTCAACTGATCGATTTGAATCTGCTGATCCTTGTTTCGTTGTTATCCCCAACTACTTGATAAGCTGGTGGGTCGTTACAGAGTCCTGAACGAGTAGAGAGATAAGGGTGCTAAACTGTCTTCGCGATCTGTGGGATTCATCTGATCTGCCGCTGGACGGAAAAACTTACTGCCACGTGATGAGACTCCTAGATTGGAATCGGAGTGCCTCCGAGAGGAGGTATGTCCTCGGAGCTGAGGATGAAAGATGTCTTCGAATGAGGTGAAGGAGGCTTCAGAACGGGTTCATGGGAGCATGTTTATGTTCCTGTCAGGACGTGTGTCGCGATCCTGACGGGTCAAATTTTGACCACTATAACAACAAAGAGAAGAAATGTAAGATCTATATAGGGAATCAAACTATTGAACTATGCATTAACCTCCAAGTTAACAGTGATTCACTGTGTTTCCCAATACCCCTTCCTTAAAAAAAAAGGAAAGAAAGAACAAAAGAAAAGAAGAAGAAGAAGAGAGGAAGAAGATATTATAAGGATTACAAGAGTGATTTCCATCTTTCTAACCTTTCCTCTCTCACCTCATCTACCATCTTTCACACTGAGACCATGAGAGTATTTAATCAGCAAAGCCCACCTCTTACATCCTAAGAGATTCTCATATATAATGTTCACAAACTTTTGCACTGTCCATCTCTTAATGGTAGGTCCACACTGATAGATGATTCTGGCTCAAAAGCCCAAGTCCAATAACAGATTTTTGTGATCTAACCCAACCATTAGTGGCATGATGCCCACAAGGATGATAAACTAGATACGATACACAACCCCAACACAAATCACTAGATATGCATGTGCATGTATTTGATACTAGTACGGGTGCATCATATACCACTTGTATCACCATGTATTCAAAACATGCTCGAATAATTTATAAACTAGCAATGAGCAAATAAATTGTGACTTGTTTGGATTTTGTGGTACTCAAACTTTAAATGATTCTTGTTCAAGTTGCACGATGATATTCACATTTTAAATTGGTATTTTCATAGTTTTCTGAATAAAACAAAGAGAAGAAATGCAAGATCCAAATAGGTGATCAAACTATTGAACTAATGCATTAACCGCCAAGTTAACAGTGATTCACTGTGTTTCTCAATACCCCTTGCTTAAAAGGAAAAGAAAAGAAAAGAAAGGAATAACAAAAGAACAAAAGAAAAGAAGAAGAAGAAGAAGCAGAAGAAGAAGACTAAGCTGTGAAATAAGCTTACCATTAAGTTTGAAATTTGAAGTAAAACTAAAACATACCTCTATATTCCCCTACAACTTGTTTCGCCTGAATTTTTGCTGAACAATTCAGAATTTCTTAATTTTCCAAATTTTAAACTTTCTAACCCCAACAAATTAATCCCAAATACCGAACTTGTGATCATTTGTATTACTTGGTTATTTATTATATTAATTGGTGCAATGATGAGTTGGAGTATATGCTAAAAGGTGGGCTTCTGCTACTGAGCATGACTATCAGATTTGCTATGAAGGTGATAAACAAACCATCCTAACTTGTAAATCCCCTTGAGATTCTCTCCTTCCCCTTGATGCACTTCAGGTGCTTTACTGGTCAGGTCCAAGTACAGTTCTTGCATCAAGGAGGTACCCAAAGTAAGAAGAATTTGTTGTTGAAACACCAGTTCCAGATCATTGTCTACAGACCTCTTCCACATCCATTGTTCGAATGCCTATAGGAGTATCCAGGAGATCTTTGTATTTATTTCCTTTATAAATATTATAAAATAAATTTGGTGACCATGGTGCCTAATGTTTTTTTTCTTAGTAATTATATATTTCATAGGATTTGCCTTCACTAGAGTTTTGTTATTATGCTTGGGTAATTTAATAAGAAGCCATTCATTTCTTTTTCCTTTCTATATTCTGCATTCAAATTCAGATAGTGAGGCACATGCACCTGGGAGGCTGGGATGCTTTGAGATGTTAAAATGATTTAAGGATTCAAAATTGCATTCTAAATCTTTCCTCCTTGGTAGAAAGTTACCAATAAAACCTTTGTTTAGTTTTGAATAGAAAACAACCACAAAGGTTACATGAAATGAACAGAATCCAGTGCATTCTCTAGCAAATTCTCGTGTATACTTTGATGATGTTCCATGCATTCATCAGTCCACCGATAAAGGCGCATGGATGCGACATGATAAAGCATCCAATAAGGATTAGTTTAAGCCTAATAATAGTTGATAAAATCATTAGCTACATCCTTGAACCGCTTGAAGATCTTCTAATATTTAATTGCTTGTAATAGCATATACCAGGGAAACAACTTACTGAACCTGAATTTAAGCACGTCCAGCTCTCCTGCAAAAATCTTTGACAATATGACATATTGGAAAAAAAATGACGTAAAAGACCGAGTGCCCAACAAGTGAGATCAGTAAGTAAGCATAACTGGAAACCAGTAGTCTTTGATCATGACAATAAGACAAGAAGTTCCCTAATAATCTCGACAACCGGAACTGTTATCTATGTAATACCTAATGTCCAATAAGATATGTGGGATGATAATTGCTAATTCATAGGTAATATGTTGTCAGGGATTATGCTGGATTTCATCAACCATAATGTAGCTGTATACTTGCATGACTTGAGATATCTCCATAACAATTTGAGTTCAAGATGCTTCAAAAGGATCGTAAGTCATAAACCCAAAGCTTAGAACCGGTGATGCTTAAAGAAGTGCTCTAAAACAACCATTGTTAGTTTAAAGACATGTGAGCATGAAGAATTAAATTCAGAAAAGAGCATGTGATATGACTGACCATTCCCTCCATCGCCAGTACAGTCATTCCATCCTCCAAGCTGGAGCGACCAGTCTTATCCTTCCTGCCTTGAGACAACCTCTTCACAAAAAGCTTAGCTATCTGCAACTGGGTCTTCGCTACAATCTCTGTTCTCTTGAGTTCCATTTCACTCCTCTTAATCTCTGCTTCAGCCCTCATCGTCTCCAAATCCTTGTACATCTCCATCCTTGCCTCCTCAATCTTTAGTATCGAGTGAGCTAACAACTGAATGCTCTCTGCTACTTCACTCCCAAACCCCTTCCTTCTCTTTGCTGGCTTGTCAGCACTCACATTGCTATCTGTCCCTCCAGCCTGTTTCACTTCCTCATTGTTCTTATCATTATTAGCATTAAGATCCATTGGCATTGTGTTCGACCCATCATCATGGTTACTACATTGCACTTGTTCCTCGACTTCCACATCTGGTTCTGACTTGGCAGATCTTGGACATTGATATCATTATCAAACTTTGGTTGGTTTGAGCAATGTGGAGCTCCTTTAAGCATTCTGTCCATTTGGGCATAGAATTGCCAAGATGAGCATGGTTTTAGAGGGGTGCAGGAAGCAGCTTCAGCACGGTATCGCTTCTTCATTGATTCAATTTTGTTCTTGCATTGGTTGGGGGTCTTGAGGCCTTTGGTGCTTGAGGACCTCACTGACACTTGGTGGGCGATATCTTCCCAATCACTACCTTTAAGCTTGGCACGGTTCCGGAGGAGCCACTTGGCCTCGTACACTTCTAAGAGGGACAGAACACCGTCCACGCCCCACTCGTCCCTCTTGGCATTGCCTGCGCCCTTTGCCGGCATTACCTGCAGCGGCATGGGCTCTGGGAGGTGGGACCCACCTCCCTCAGTACCTTCCATAGGGATTGAGAGCAACAATTGAGTGCAGGACAGCGTGGGAGAAGGGGTTCATCCTAATAAAGGATCATTTTTTCCCTACATTCTGAAAGAAACTCAAGACAAAATGTCAGAGAGAGGAGGGGGGGGGGGGGGGGGGGGGGGGGAGGGGATTTAAACACGGGTTTTAGAAACTACGTATAAGTTAGGTCATGGTTCATAAAAAAAATGCCATCTTGCAGGGTGCTTGCATGCCAATTATGTATTTCCCTTAACAGCTATATAAATATGGGAGGAATCCAACACATGGGTTTTTGAAAATTAGGGGCTTTGGCTCATTAAAAGATAAAAATAAAGAAAGCGAGGGAAAAATTAACAAAATTCACCTACATCTCCCAAACCATCCTCCTTTTCATGCTAAAGAAAGAAAACTAGGACGTTATTCTATTGAGAATTTGATGTTTTAGGTAAGAAAATTTTCCCTAAAGAGACATGAGTAAAATTAAGCAAGCATTAGCAATTTTAGCATAAATCGAGTTATACATAACTACAGGGGGAGAGAGAGAAATTCATACTCATAAGAAAAAATCGAAAGTGTTAAGAGGTCTGGGTCTTCTTTCCTTCCTTTCTATCTGAGTGGAAACATGAGAGCAAAGAGAGCAACAGAGAGAGACCACAGGAGTGGAAGGAGGAGAAGTGGTGGGTCCTCCCACCCTCCCCTCCACCTCTACCCTCAAATTACACTTTCTGTTTTGTTTTGTTGTGCTGTTTCCTTTTCTTTTCCTTTAGAAAGTATGCCAGTGAGTAATATCCAAGACTCTCTTTCTGTTCTGAGATTATTGTTAATTGGTTAATTTAGCTAAGAGCACTGAGGAAGTTTAGTATTTGTTTCTTCTGCTAATAATCTTTGGTGCATGGTTCCTCCACTTTGGCACTTTAGGGAATCTTTTTGAGGGATTGTGATGAGAAGGGATTGATTCCACTTTTTGGTGCTTTCATTGGCTAGGACTGTGGCTTTGGGTTTCTAGGCCCATGGTTTTGATAACCTCAGCTGTGGATTTACAAGAAGGAATGTGGATTTAGTTAATAAGCTCCCATGCCACATCAGCACCACCAGTTCAAGAATACATAGGGGTGCCATCGGATCAGATACGGATCGAATATCGCCTTCATCATATCTGTATCCGTACTGAATATTCGGATACGGATACAGATATTGGCGGATGTGAAAAGATGAAATCTGTATTCATCAAAATCGGATATCGGATACTGATCCGATATTAGCGGATCGGATGTGGATACTAATCGGATATACAAAACTGGATAAGGTTAAGGATAAACAAAACAGATATGCTTATATTACTTTTTATCTCATCTATAAAAATATAAATATGATAAATATTCTGATATTATTGTGTACATATCAATGCCTTCACTGTATTCATTGGTATTCGGCTTCTATAGCAATAGATTATACGACATCCGGTGTTAAATGCTGATTCAGATGTCACGATTGGTGTCAAAATACTCAAAATATCTCGTGCTACTCTTATAAGAATCGAATACTTTTACTTTTACTATTGATAAAAGATTGTTTGCGAAATAAAGAATACAAAGGCCTTTTTATAGCTTACAAAAGCGTACTACTCTTACTTGAAAACTATAATCTATTATGAAAAGAAAAGAAAAAGAGTTCAAATCTATCTAGGTAATCTAAATTTAAAATAAAGAAACAAAAAAAATCAATTGGAGCCAAATCAGGCCCAAAAATAAAATTTAATCTAAATCAAGCACTCTGATACTCAATAAGGCGAAGGCCGTCAATAGTTGAAGGGGGTTGTCAACAGTTGAAAGAGAAAACTGCAAAATCCTCACTTTCGGGAAAAGCCTATCGACAGACCAGAAAAGGCTGTTGTCGACATGTTTGAAATCTCTTGTCTCTCTAAAGGGACTCTTAAGTTGGGATTCTTCTTCTCCTCAAATATATCATCATTATATCTTTCTTGTCGAAAAGTTTCTCTCGTCACTTGTCAGCGGTTGCTCTATACTTCTTATTAGATTTATAAAACTCTGTTTGAGTAAAAGTATGATCTCAAATCTTGATTCGTCTTAATGATCTTCATCAAACTTCATGTAGTAATGCGTCATTGAATCTTCAACGTAATTTCATCTTGGATCAGTTGATAATCAATGCAAATTGGTTGGTGCTCCTTCATCATCCAACCATACACATAACCATGCTCCCATAATTCATTGGCTTACTTCCATGAAGAAAATCTTTCAAAATACAGGTGGAGATAGGATTTGACTTACATTGCAGAATATATAGCACCCATGTGCTGATAGTAGGTGACATGAACTCGGATAATTTAAAATTGTCATTGTTGGCACTCTTCTTCTGTAGGAAAGGATCTTCGAAATCATGAAAAATAATCATACCATCACTACTAGAAAACAGGCAATTTGCAGTGAAAAATTGTGCCGAATATATTTTTGACGCAAATTTGCGTCAAATTATCGTGTATTTGACGCAATGCGTTAAATAAGACTTTAAACTCAGTAAATAATAAAAAAAATTACTATACATATTGTGTCAAATTTTTGACGCAATATTAAAAATTTACCGCCAAATAATTTCATCAAAATTTTCGCGGTTATATTGCATTGGATTTTTGCGCAAATCGTAATTAATATCGGGTGAATAATTTTGGCTGTAAAGTTGCATTGAATATTCAACGCAAGTATACATATTGCGTCGAATATTTGACACAAAACATATTTGCGTCAAATTTTCGATGCAATTTGCCCATACTTCTGATCGAGAATTCCTCCCTAATTTCCCAATTATCCCTCTCCTCCCACAAATCTCCACCCTCCGCCGTGCCCCACCCCTGACGACCTTTCCCCGGCCTGCCCCCACCCCCTGGCGCCCCTCCAGCCGGCCTCCCCTCCTCTCCTTCCCTCCGGCCTGCCTCCTCCCTCCCCGGCCTCCCCCTCCCTCCCGGGAGGGAGGGAGGGGGCTCCCCTCCTCCCCTCCCCCGGCCTGCCCCTCCCCTCGGGCCTGCTACCCCCTCTCCCCCGGCCTGCTGCCCCCACCCCCGTGGCCTGCCCCCAGGCCGGCTGCCACCTCCCCCAGCTGCCAACTCAAGCGTCCTCCCGGCCCCCGACCTCTCTCTCGGTTTAGGTATTTAATTTCTCCCCTCCGAGTTAATTTTTTTCAATTGTTCCAGTTTATTTTATTTATTAGGTTGAAACTTGTTTATACAATAGTAGACAAACACACGAAAACGGACAGGAACACGAACATGTATATGTAGCACGGACACGAAAATGGACACGAACACAAACTTGGACACGAGACACGAAATGGATACGGACACGTTTGAAAAGCACGAACACATGCACGGACACGAACATGGACACAAATATGGACACAAATATGAAACACAGAAACAGACACGACACGGATATGTAGCACGTACATATGACATGGACACAGACACAACACGGATATGTATATGTAGCAAGGACACAAACACGGGACATAAATATGACACAGACAAGGACACGGACACAAATATGACACGGATCACACAACACGGATATGTAGCACGAACATATGACACCCACACGGACACGAATATCTATATGAAGTAAAGACACATCATAGGACACAAACACGATCACGAAGCACAGACACGGACACAGATCCAAGAAACTCTAGATTCCCGTTCAACAAACACCGAACATTACCTATCGTAGAACTACTTTCTGATATAAACAACTGATGAATCTTGAACATGTGGTCTTCATGGACTTTTTGTTCATGTCAGCAGTTAATTTGTATCTTTTGTGGTTATTGCAAGTAATATACGGTGGTTGTTGGATTGTCCGTTTGGACAAATTTGAGATTGCATTGTAAAGTTGGACATTGTATACGTAATCTAGGTAATCTAAATTCAAAATAAAGAAACAGAAAATTAATTGGAGTCCAAATCAGACCCAAAAATAAAATCTTAATCTAAATCAAATGCTCTGATACGCAATAAGGTTGTCGATAGCTAAAGAGGGATATCGACAGCTGAAGGGGAAAAACTGCAAAACCCTCAATTTTGGAAAAGCCTATGACAGGCCAGAGGAGGGCGTTGTCGACAGGCCTGAAATCTCCTGTCTCTCTGGAAAACCCCGTCGATAGTCCAAAGAAGGCTGTCGACAGTTTAGTTATTTTGGCCTGCTATTAGTCGTGTTTCTCTTCATGCATCAATCTCTCTCTCTTCAAAAGAACTAGTCCTCGAGTTCTTATCAGGATATAACTGCTTAGTAGGGACTCTTAATTTGGGATTCTTCCTTTCCTGAAATATATCATCATTATAACTTTCTTCTCGAAGAGTTTCTCTCGCCTCTTCTTGTCAGGGGTTGCTTTATACTTCTTATTAGATTTATCAACTCTGCTTGAATAAAAGTGTGATCTCAAAACTTTTGAATTGTCTTGATGATCTTCATCAAATTTCATGTAGTGTTGCGTCATCGAATCTTCAATGTAATATTCATCTTAGATCAGTTGATAATCAATGTCAATTGGTTGGTGCTCCTCCATCATTCAACTATACACATACACCATGCTCCCATAATTCATTGGCTTTCTTCCATGAAGAAAATCTTCCAAAGTACGGGCGAAGATGGGAGTTGACTTACCTTGCAGAACATGTAGCACCCACTTGCTGATAGTAGGTGATATGGGCCCGGATAATTTATAATTGTCATCGTTGACACTCTTCTTCCATAGGAAAGGATCTTCAAAATCATGAAGAATAATCATACCATGATGATGATTATCTTCCATGGATGGTAATACTTCAAATTTGTTGATCCCAACTCCTTTGCACTCCTCTTGTGAGTTGTCGATCTCTTCAAAAATTTCAGCGGTTGTAGAAACATCTTCTAAAGCAACGTCTTACTTATTTCCTTTGGCTCCACAAAGAACTCGCCTTGATTGTATGTGGGCATGAGATTTGACTTTTCTTCGTCTGTAGACTCTTGAATGGTGGCATAAGCTGAGTGTCGATTGTCGGTATGTGAGTTGATAATGAATCTCCTTTGGTTGACTGTTCTTCGATCGATGGTTGCGGATGTGGCTTGGCATCTCGTTTGACCAATAAGATCTCATGAACCGATTTTTCATCTCTTCTTCCTTCAAAGCAAAACTACCGGCTTGTAAGAGTCTATTCATCGGGCTCCACGTTCTTATAGGTGGCTAGTCTTGGTACATACGATACGCATGTTTTGAAATTGATCTCACCATGCCGTTGTCTTCTTTAAGTCAATGAGCCACAAACTCAACGTGATTTTCCATAAGGATATACTCTATGTCAAACAACTTATCAATTTTATCGATCCAAAGTAACGTTGACTCAATATTATGACTCTCATATCAAAAGAAAGAATTCTAAACTCACAAGGATTCGAGTATCCTCCTCCTATGTCATGGATTGAATTAGGAAACCTATCTCTCCTATTTGAGTTCGAAAATCCGCCTCTTCTATCAGGGTTAGGATTAGCGAACCCCCGTTGCCTTCTATAGTACATCCCTCTATCTTCATAATTTTCTCCAAAATCATTATGGTGATAGATAGGACTTTGCAATTCCTCTTCATAGAAAAATTCAAAAAATTGAGGATATTGTAGATGATATCTTGGTGGTGGATGATGTGGTGGTGATCGATGTATGTTGTGTTCTATCACCGATCAAACAACAGATAGACACCGAGTTGAAGACTCGGCAGCAGAAGCAGAAGTATAGAAAATCTACCACTAGTAAGCAATTGAAACTATAATCACCACACAACCTAAGAACACCAAATTTAATGTCGTTCGGTAATGTGCCACGTCCACAGGGAGGGGAGAAATCTTTATTGAAAAGAGAGAAGAAAATATAAGAGTTACAAGAAGATCTCTCTCACACAACTCTCAATGGTGGAAATCTAAATTTCTCTTGAATTCTCGACACATTTTAAAAGGCCACCCTCAAGGGGTTTATATAGGCACTTGGGATGATCCTAATCTAAAACAAACCTCAACAACCAAATTAGCACCGCCTCAGAGAGGAAATCCGGATCCAATCCAAAACAGGAAATAGAATCATATTTGAAAATTGTCAGAACCTGACACTAGTCAACTAAGGCAATTTATTAGTTGATTAATATCAAGTATTAATCGACTATACCCAAATCCAGTCGACTACTATAACACAATCTGAGAACCTAACTCTCTGTTGCAGGACCTAGTCGACTACACCAAAGTATCAGTCGACTAGCTCAAGACCTAGTCAACTAATATGACCTATTAGTTGACTAATAATCATGCACAATGCATATACATGTCCGTGCTTGATTTGTGTCACTTGTAACACCTCCACCTAAACCTGAATTCTCCTCCAATGAATATGAAGCACTCTAAATACTAATAATCTCCACCATGACTCATATTCATTGAGTTCCTCCGTAGAAATTGGCCTCTGTTTCATTCACTTTGCTTTTCCCCCTTTTGTGACTTCATATGGCTCCCTCCCAAGTGCTCGTTCGCCACTTTACCTATGGAGAACCTTAATGAAGTTCAAAGATGCTTTGAACTTCTCCACCTGGATAGTCTTCTCATATCCGCGGGATTCTTCTTCGTGTTGATCTTTACCAAATCGACCACCCTATCATCCACGACCCACTGACGTATCTTGTGATACCTCACATTAATGTGTTTCATCCGCTTGTGATACATGTGATCCTTAGCGAGATGAATCACACTCTGATTGTCGCAATGAATCCGAACTGAATCATGTATGACACTAAACATTTGAACCAATCCTCTCAACTACAAAGCTTCCTTTGATGTCTCAACTGCAGTCATGTACTCTGCCTCTGTGGTTGAAAGAGCAACTGTATCTTGCAATTCTGTCTTCCAACTAAAGACACACTTAGCCACTATGAACACATAACCCGTTGTAGATCTTCGCTGGTCAAAATCTCTAGCATAATCTGCATCAACATAGCCTTGTAGTACCCTACGCTTCTCCGTTTTCAATCTCTGAAACACCAAGCTTAGTCTCACAGTTTCTCACAGATATCGAACCACCCACTTCACTACTTCTCAATGTTGCTTTTCTAGATTTGACATGAACTGACTTTCTGTACCAACTGCATAGGCTAATTCAGACCTAGTGCAGACCATAGCATACATGAGTGATCCCACCGCACTAGCATATGGTACTCGAGATATTTCCTCCTCTTTTGGCGACTGTGGACACAACTTGGAGGATAATTTGAAGTGATATGCCAAAGAAGTGGTGAGTGGTCATGCTTCTACCATGTTAAATCTCTCCAACACGTTGAAAACATAGTTCTTCTGGGATAGCCAAAGTCTGCCTCGAGTGATCTCCATACCTAAAATCATCTTAGCTTCTCTTAAATTCTTCATGTCAAATTTCTTTTTGAGCTGAGCTTTAAGCTTCTGAATATGTGTATTATTTCTTGTAGCAACCAGCATGTCATTCACATATAACAGCAAATATGTCGGATCATCACTCTACTTAAAATAGACACAACTATCATACTCACATCGGTTGTATCTACTCTTGATCATGAAAGAGTCGAACCTTTTGTATCACTGCCTGGGAGACTGCTTAAATCCATAGAGGGAATTTTTAGAAGACACACCTTGTTTTCTTTGCCTTCCTGAATATAACCTTCAAGTTGTTTCATGTATATCTTCTCCTCCAGCTCACCATGTAGAAATACTGTTTTGACATCCATCTGTTCCAATTCTATATCAAACTGAGCAACTATCGTTAATAACATCCGAATAGATGTATGTTTGACTACAAGAGAAAAAAATCTCATTGTAGTCAATAACCTCCTTCTGAGCATATCTCTTGGCAACTAACATTGCCTTGTACTGCTCATTATTCTTCTTGTAAAAGACTCATCTGCAACCTATTGCCTTGGAGTCTTTTAGAAGATCGATTAATGTCCATGCTTGATTTTTATCCAAAGACTTTATCTCTTGCTCCATGGCTGTAATCCACTTTCTGTGGTCATCTGCTTCGATCGCTTCTCTGTACTAGCAGGATCTCTTGTTCCTGTAACTAATGCGAAAGAGATATGATCATCTTCGCAGCCATATCTTGTTGATGGCACCATACTCTAACTGACCGTCTCAACGGTCTAGGTTGCTCTTGAGTAGCCTCATGTTCGTCTCCATCTGAATCTGAGGAGTCATCTTCTGACCCTTCAGACCTTTCAGGGCTCTCTAAGAACTCAACTTTCCTTTTTGGAGCGTCTGCTGAACTATATAAAGCTCCATCTTGCGCTTTATCCTTCGTTTCTGACTTTTCTAGCAACATTGATTCTTCGTCAAAGACCACATCTCTGCTAGTAAAGGCGCACCTTGTCTCGGGATCTCAAACTCTGAAACCCTTGACTTCTTTGGTGAACCCAATGAAGACACGCTTCTTAGACTTGCACTCCAGTTCGTTAGTTGTCTGACTATCAACCAAACTATACGCTGGGCAACCGAAAATTCGTAAAGTTGAATAGTCCACAGATTCTCCGCTCTATATCTCCTCTGGGATCTGAAGATCAATAGATGTTGATAGTGATCTATTTACCAGATAACTCGCATGATTCACCGCCTCTTCCCAAATCCTTCTGACAAAGCAGCCTATAATTTGATATTGCGGGCACGCTCTATAAGTGTCCGATTCATGCGCTCTGCTACTCTATTTTGTTCTGGTCACCCTGAAATACTTAGCTGGTGTTTGATACCCTTGCTTGCTAAGTAATCTTTGAATTCTTTGGAGGTATACTCGCCTCCATTGTCGGACCTCAAGAATTTCACCCTCTGCCCCATCTGATATTCCATCATTGTTTTTTACTCTTTGAACTTTTGAAATACCTTCGATTTCTACTTCAAGAAATGCACCCAAATTTTTCTTGAAAAATCGTCTATGAAAGTAATATAGTATCTAGCACTCCCAATGGATGCTACTGGCGAAGGCCCCCACATATCCGTGTGTATGAGATCTAGCAACCTCTTTGTCTTGTGTTGTGATGTAGAAAAAGCTACTCTATGTTGCCTACCGATATTACAAAATTTACAAAGATCAAGTTTGCAATATTTGATATCTGATAGAGCACTCCTTTTGTGTAAGGCTTGAAGACTTCGCTTGGCCATGTGTTCAAAACGCATGTGTCACAGTCTTATAGTATCATTCTCCGTTGCTGCTGAAGCATCACCAATAATAATGTTTCCTGTCAAGTTGTACAAGTTTGTTGTTCGTTCTCCTTTGAGAATCATCATGGATCCTTTGGTGACATTGATTCCTCCATCTGCAGAAAACTTATGCCTCAACCTTCCAAAACTCCTAATGAGAGAAGATTCTTCTTCAAATTCGGAAAGTGTCGAACGTTCGTGAGGGTTCAAACATGTCCATTAAACATCCTCATACGGATGTTGTTGATGCCTACAGTCTTGCATATGACGTCGTTACCCATCAGGATAGAGCTTCCATCATAAGGCTTGTAAGTACTGAATCACTCCCTTTTAGGCACATGTGGTATGCGCATCGTGAGTCAAGTAACCAAGCATCTGAATGTTTATCTTTTCCTGACTCAACTGTCAAGACATCACATGAATCCTCATCTGCTTCTTCGACAATCCCAACTTGATCTACTTTTCCACTGGTACTATCCCCATCAGAATCTTTGCCGCCTTCCCTCTTCAGCATCTCTTTGTATTTCATACAATTCTTCTTGATGTGCCTTGATTTCTTAAAAAATAGCAATAAAAACTGTTAGAAGCCTCTGGATCCTTATTGGGTCCCCTACTTTTGATCTTCCCCTCTGGCCCTTGACAACCAATCCTGAGGCCTCCTCTGTAGAATCTGTCTTCTTCATCAACTCGTTATTCTGAAGCATCTGCCTGACATCTTCTAACTCTAAGGTCTCTTTACCATACATGCTAGTAGTCGCCAAGTGGTCATAACTTGATGGAAGAAAAGAGAGTAACAGAAGGGATTTATCTTTTTCTTCTAGCTTAACCTCTAGAGCCAACAAGTGGCTTAAAATTCTAGTAAAAGCATTGAGATATTGTAAAATAGGCATAGCTTCTTTCATCCGAAGACTAAATAACGCTTCTTCATGAAGATGTTGTTCAACAAACTCTTCGTCATGTAAAGGCTCTCCAGCCTACTCAAAATACCAGCAGTTGTCTCCTCGTTCATCATATTGTAGAGGACCTCATCTAATAGGCACAGTATGATCGTCGCCTTTACGCGAAAGTCGATATCGTTCCACTTATCATCCTCCATCTTCGATGGCTTCTTCTCAATACCAAGCAGGTCCTTGTGTGTGCCCTCCTTCACGAGCAACGATGTTACTCGCATCTTTCACAATAGAAAGTTGGACTTCACGTCAAATTTCTCCACCTCGAACTTGGTTGTCGTGGTCATCTTTCTAGCCATCGTCTGATACCAATTGTTATGATCTATTACTGATCAAACAATAAAGAAACACTGAGTTGAAGACTCGGCAGGGAAAGCGAAAGTGTAGAAGATCTACCGCTAGCAAACAATTGAAACTATGATCGCTACACAACCAAAGTACACCAGATTTAACATGGTTCGGCAATGTGCCTACGTCCACGGGGAGGAGCGAAGAAATTTTTTAATGAAAAGAAAGAGAAAAATACAAGAGTTACAAGAAGATATCTCTCTCAACTCTCAATGGTAAAAATCTAAATTTCACTCGAATTCTTGATACACCTTTAAAAGCTACCCATAACGGGTTTATATAAGCACCTAAGATGATCCTAATCCAACACAAACTTCAAGAATCAAATCAGCACTACCTCAGAGAAAGAGAAAACTCAGATCCAATATAAAACAGGAAATAAAGCTGTATTTGAAAACTGCCAAAACTGACACTAGTCGACTAGGGCAATTTATTAGTCAACTGACACCAAGTATTGTCGACTATACCCAAAATCTAGTCGATTACTATAACACAATCTGAGAACCCACTCTCTGTTGTAGAGCCTAGTCGACTACACCAAAGTATCAGTCGACTAGCCCAGACATAGTCAACTGATAAAACCAATTAGTCGACTAATAATCATGCACAGTACATGTACATGTCTGTACTTCATTTGTGAAGCTTGTAACACCTCCACCTGAATCTGAATTCTTCTCTCATGAATATGAGAAACTCCAAATACTACCAATATAGTGGTGGTTGATATAATTGACAATTATGCCCGCTTTGGTCAGGGTTTGAAACTTAACCGTTCCAATTCCGACTCGGCCGAATCGGACCGAAACGTCCCCCATCTCCCGGCCGCTGCTCGCGAGTCACTTGATTTCGCCAATCTCAAACAATTCGGTGAAAACTCGGAGTTGACTCGACCATATCGGCTGAGTCAACAATGGACTCGACTTGACTCGATCAACATGACCGAGTCAATTCCGAGTTTTTACTGAGTCGGGTCCCGTGAATCTCTAATGTTCGCTCGTGATCTCCCCTGTGAATCTTCAGTTGATGCCCGTGAATCTTGGGCTTGGTTTAAAATACGTGCGGATGGAGAGAGAGAGAGCTCTCAAGCTCTCAAATCGAGCAGAAAGGAAAAAATACTCAGTTGCACTGGCGTTGCCCTCCCCAGCTGCTCCGGCGTCGCCCTAAACCCAGCTCCGATATCTCCCAGTCTCCGTTGCCCCCTCCCCAGTTGCTTCTCTGGCATCTCCTCTCTCCTCGCCCCTCCCAGGTGCCATCTCTCTTTCCGTTTTCTGTCTCTCCCTCTCCCTTTGTTCCTCCATGTCTCTCTCGCTCTCGCATCCCCCTCTCTCCCCCCCTCCTCTCCTGTTTCTCTCCCTATGTCCCTCCCTCTCTCTAAATCTCTCCCCCCCTCTCCTCTCCTGTTTCTCTCCCTATGTCCCTCCCTCTCTCTAGATCTCTCCCCCGTCTCTCTCTATATGTCTCTGGATCTCTCTCTATATATTAGTTTAGTTAGTTCAACTAATTTAACTAATTTAGTTTAGTATAACTAATTTAATTTAATTCAGTTAATTAAATCAAGTTTATTTAATTGAAGTAAATTTAAGTTAATATGATATTATTTATTTTAGTTAATTTAATTTAGTTCATTTAGTTTAGTTAAATTTAATTTAGCTGCACCTATTCATTTAGTGTATATTTAATTTTGTTAATTTCTTTTTTTAAGATAAGTATAGATCCTGCAAAAGGAATTTATCCTTACATGTTGCCATCAAAACAGAAAACAATCAAAAGCATGTTCACATCGAAGAGTGTTAAAAAATGTTAGAAAATTCATTTCAAATTTCAATTTTAGTAAGGTAAGTACAGATGTAAGAGATGTAAATAATGATGATCGTGAAGATGTGAGAGTTTTATCTCGTTCTAGTATTGATGATGGTGAAAATGATAATGATATTGATAATGTTGATGATGATCATGATCATGACGATAGCGAAAGTGATGGCGGTAGTACTAGTGATAACAATAATGAGGGCAAAATGGTACTGATAGAGGGACTGGCGGTTCTGATAAAAGTCAACGAGTTGGTGCTATATCGTGGGATCCAAATTATAGTCTTGAAGGTCATATGTAAGGTTTGGGTTTAAAATATGACCAACATTATAGTGTGACATATGACTATGGCCACATACCACAACTTAAGAGATCTGCGAGTACTAGTATTGATTTCTCTAATCGCAGAGATGATTACAAAAATGATTTTGTGCCTCAATGCAATTCCATGTGGAAATGACCAATGTGCTTACTTAAAAATATATTTGGTGAAATTGACCATATTATGGATATATTTTGGTATGTTTGGTGTGTTATGTGATATGTTTTGGACATGTGATACATAAATACTAATGTCTATATTTTTTAAAGATTTGTCGTGATTTTTTCACAATATTTAATTTTATTTAATTCAGTTAATTTCAGTTGATTTTTCTAAATTTCAGAATATCGCTGAAGCAACGTGACATTGGATAGGAACATGCTAATCTGTTGGTGGAAGCAGAAAATTAGTGAAGTATAACTATTGTGGAAAGACAATGCATGATGGTATAACCAGAATGAACACACGTATCTGGCCAGGTGGAAGCTTGCTCGAAAATTTTCAAAAAAGTGTCTACACTATTGAGAAAATATCTTTCTATAGGTAATAAGAAAGATCATCCATAAAAGTCAAGAAAGAGCATCTCATGAAATTTTAAGTAAGAAAATTTTTCATGAAATTGGCGATGATGAATCTAAAAATGAAATTGAAGAAGATGATGGGCTAGAAGAAATTGAGAGAAGATAATTAAAGTAAGCTATGAGAGAAAGTCGTGAAATGACATAAAGAGACACAAAGTTATACAAAAGATATTGGTGGCAGTAGTTCATAACTTTTAAGATCAGAGATCAAGCATGAATTGCGTCAAAGTTTTACCACTAGAGAAGCTGAAATTCCTGTCCGTGATATTGATCCTTACATGTTTCTATCGAAGCAGAAATCAATCAAAATATATTCTCATCGAAGAATGTTAAAAAAGTTGAAAAAGTTATTTCGAAGTTCTTTCTCTACAATACAATATCATTTAATGTAACTGATAGTGGTCCTTACTATCAAGCATTGATTAATACAATTGCGGAGGCAGGCCGGGTGTAAAAGGCCCCACAAGATATAAGATTGGCAATCAGTATTTGGAAGAGAAAGTGAAAAAAGTTGAATGATATATTGATTCAATAAAAAAAATAATCGCAGTATGGTTGCACGATCATGTGTGATGGCTGAAGTTCCCAGAGTAGGAAGCCTATTATTAATTTCATGATTTATTGTGATACACACATGATATACCATACTTCATTTGATACTATAAATATCCGAAAGATTGTTGATTATATATTCTCTTATGAACAAAGTTGTTGATGAAGTTGGTGAAGAGAATGTCGTACAGATTATAACCAACAATGAGGCAAGTTTCAAAGTAGCCAGTCACTTATTGATAGAGGAAAAAAAGCATTTGTTTTGGTCTCCTGTGCAGCACATTACATTGATTTGATGTTTGAAGATATCGGTTCGATGAAATCAGTGAAGAAGATATTAGATGATGATAACTGATTATATTATTTATCTACAATAGTCAAAGTGATAAATTAATGAAATAATTTACCAGAGATAGAGATTTGTTGAGACCAGATATAATACGGTTTGCCACCAAGTTCATTGTTATTCGTAGTGATTACTTTCTAACCCGCCTGAAATTGTAACACGTGCCTATTCGACGCTAAGGGATACGTGTCACATGGCCGCTTCCAGGACACTTAATCCAGAGTCTACAACCAGAGTGAATTCCAAGCGGGTCGGATAATTAGAGTAGGAAATAAATCCACCTACTAGGGATCTTCACCTCTAAAGCCCGATCCTCATTCAAACAGAGCAGTTGTCCCTTAGGAGCAATTCATCCTTATCTACAACGAGGTACAGACTATCCGATAGAGTTGGACCCTCTCCTATCTCGATTCAAATCGGAATATTCAACTCAATTGCTATCAAGATAAGGATTTTAAGTGTTCAACTGAGCAAGACTTTCTAACCTTATCTATTTAACACAACTTGTATAAATAAAAGATCCCCCAACGAGAAAGGGGGTCATGATCAGAATCTAAAAACCCTAGCATATTAGAGAATCCCACCTGTAATCACCATTAATATAGTGTAATTCTCCCCCCTTTCTCTTTCACGTAAAATCCGTGTGTTTGCGCTTGTTGTGATTTTGATTTAGCAATCTTCCCCTATTATTTTGGTGCATGGTTTGATTCCTTAGGAATTTACCCACTGCATTTGGTGCTTTCGTTGATAGTTTCTGAATCCTTATTTGGGATCTCTCGCCATCCAATATCTCATCCCTTTTGCCTTACACGACCGAGATGGCTCCGTCAAGGAAAACCGTCAACCAGGCTACAACCACCGTCGCCGACCCGAAAGAAAAGGAAAGTTATCAAAGCGGTAGAGCCAGCGAATTGTCGGCCCAACCTATCCGACATCCACGTCTCGGACGCTGAAGATTCTCATTCCAACAATGCCTTGCCACTTGGAATGTAGACCACCGAACCCGAGCCACCGTTCAATGGCGACCAACTTCTCCAGATTCTTTCCACCTTGCAGCAGCAGATGGAGAACTAGCAGACGAAGATGATCCAGCTCCGCGAAGTTGCTGCTCATGAATATGAAGCGGCAGCCCGAGTCCAGACACGACTCCTCAAACAAATCGAGACACAACGAAGTCACAATCTACTCCCATGGTGGAAAGAAATGAGCGGGCTCCCTCGTCGCCAACCCACACACGGGAATCCCCCCACTCCATCGAGAGCTAGAGATGCAACCGATCAGAGACCCATGAAGATAGTGAGGACTTCGAGAACTCTGAGCGCACCCGATCTCTTAAGATCCCTTGCATAGAGGACATCGTGGATCTGGTCCAAGAAAGGCTCAATCAAGCGAGACTGTAGTTTCCAAAATGGATGAAGTACAGTGGGATGAAACTCACCATTATCGAAGGAAATTATCGCGCTCCGCTTCTCGACAAAGTTCGTGATGCCAACCTTTGACACTACTTGGGAACCTCTGACCCCCTCTTACATCTCTTCCAATACCAGGACAAGATGGCGGTCTACGTTCACGATGACCTCCTTCTCTTCCGAGCATTCCCGTCCAACCTCAGGGAGTCGCCTACCACTGGTTTTACTCGCTACCAAGGAACTCGCTCTGAGACTTTCACGAAGTTAATTGACGCATTTATAACCAGTTTGCTTCTCGGAGGGAATTCCAGAGAAACAACAACCACCTCACAGTAAAAATGAAAGCTGGGGAGAGCCTGAAGAGCAACGTTAATTACTTCCAGAGCCAGATGGCCCTAGCGCATAACTACAATGAAGACGTAGCCGCAGCCACCTTCATCAATGGGTTGCAGGTTACTAATCCCTTCTACAAACATCTGGTGAAGAATGATGTTACCAAGATGAGGGATATCCTCGTCCGGGCCTAGAAATACATCCAAATAGAAGAGTTGGCTCTGGCCACATCCAGTCACCTCCCGAGACAAGGGCCCGAGGCCGAAAAGCCGAAGTCACAATTTCTCTGAGAAAGAATCTGAGATACAATTCCTCCGTTGTCTGCAACCAATGTTCTAAAAAGCGGTTTCAGTACGCGAGCGGTCTGAGAGCGCATAATGCTTAAACGGTGATTAAACGGATTACACATTTTATTATTATTATAATATATAATAATATTATAATACTTAAAACATGAAAATATGAGTTCTATAAACTCCAAAAAAGCATAAAAGATATAGTAAACATAACTTGAAAAATTAAATTGCTAGTACTAAGAAGCATTTAAAAATAATAATGACAATCAGTTTAAAGTACATCAATGTACCTCCACCTCCAACAACTATAGTTAAAAAATACTTTTTAAATGAACAAATATATGTATTTCTTTCAAAAAAAACATACTTCCGATAACTTTGGTTCACTTCTAGATGCAACTGCAAGTAATGTGCAACTCTATCCTTCTCACCCTTGAGGCACTCATCAACCTATTAAAAGAAATAAAGTCCATTGGCAAAAATTTGGGCAAAATACGTGCACGCGAGGGGGAGAGAGCTGACAAAAGAGAGGTCGCCGTCGACGCATGAGGAGGTCGCCGTCGACGCTTTGTTGCTGACCAGAAAGCTAATCGCAGGGGGAGATTTTTGTAGACAAAGAGGGAGGTCGCAGTGGGAGGATCAACTGCAAGGGGAGGTCGTCATCGAAGGGGGAGTTCGCCACAGGAGGATCAGCGCTTCATGAACTTCTTCGTCGTCGAGCTTCGGGAGCTTTAATTCTTAAGAGGATCGTCGACGCTGTGAGCTTCTAGAGCTTCAGATAAAATCAGGACTTCGGGAGCTTCGTCATCTCGTCGTTATAAGCATCGAGAGGTTCTTCGTTAGATTCAGAAGCTTCGTCGTCGCCACAAGAGGATCGAGGATGCGGATAAATTTAGGGCTCGCAAGTCCTAATTCTCTAACACGTGACAATTTATATCCTCAATTATTGGATCGGGTTTGAGTTCAATTAGCTTAATGGGTTCGAAATTCGAATCCATTTAGAAAATGATTGAATAACGATTGGACGCTAATTAATCACCGATTAGTCGCTTAATCATCGCTTAAGCGAATTAATCGCCTGACCGAGTAATCGGACCACTTTCTTTAAGTTCTGCTCAGTTTCAGGCCGAAAACATTTAAGCGGACAATTAATCGACCACTTAAACCTTTTTTTAAAACACTGTCTGCAACCATTGAAATGCGTCGCTAAATGTAGCAAGGGGAGCGAAGTAGAATTTGACCTCACCCCGTTCCGGCTATTCTGCTTAGTAAACTGACTGATGGATAAAAAAAGTAACAGGAAATTTAAAACATATAAGACCTCAGTAAGAGTCAAGAATAGAAAAACATATAAGACCTCAGTAAGAGTCAAGAATAGAATAGCCTGAACTACCTCATTGCCTAGTACAGAACTGGGTACCATCCGTAATATTAACAGAAAGGAATTTATTTGAAAGATTTAATGAGATAAATTCTTGCTTAATACATGTCATTTGGAATGAGACTCCTCAGTATAATATCTAGGCTTTTGAGCAGATGCAATATAGGCATTCATACCCGAAGAGGATGCATGAGTCGCTGAATGACTGGTCTGAAAGAACTCGAACTGACGCAATCTGTTATACTCGTCCTGTGATAGCACCACAGTGGAAGAGCCTAAAGAACCAGAGCGAGTGAATGAAGCATGAGTAGCACCACAAGGGTAGAGAGTCATTATCAACCAGTTGTACCAATTTAGGCCAACCAAACTTATCCCAGCACTTCTCAGAGATATGATTATTCCTCCCAACGCTTGCATTGTCGGGGCCACTTATCAAAGCCACTCTGCCTACCATCATAGCATCCATGTTTGCCTCCAAAATCACAGTTGTGACCATGACCACAACCTCTGTCACATCCGTATACCATGACAGACTGCTCAACTGATGATACATGAGACACATCAGATTTAGTACACATACATACAACTCTGGAGAAGTAGCAGTCAATGTGGGGATACTATCCCCTTTCAGTATCTGACCCCGCATCTGGGATCATAATAAGGGGCTCAAGCTAGGCAGAAATTTTGAAACTGCAAGATTTTGACAATCTCCCTGTAGTGTTATTGCATTAGTAACAGCATGTTGATGCATCTCCAACTCATCTATCAAACTTTTCAATACACAATACAATTTAGGCACAGATCTATCTCTCTACTTGAGCTCAAACAGTTCATAAATCTCAAACACATTTGAAGAATTCTTTTCATTCTCACACATCACCTTCAGGTTATCCTATATTTTCTTTATGGTGGACAAAAACATGACACTAAAATTTGATTGAGCTAAAACCTACACACAAGAATAAAAAATTTAAGAACTTAAGAATAGTATGTGCAAGTACTCAATTCTACCGCAATAGCAAGTGGCTATGCGGATCGTGATCCACAAGGAGGGACTAGCGATGGAAGCTTTTTTAGCAAGCACTCTTTTAAGTTACAATCAATGGTTAAAGATCTTCTTTTAGTTTTTTAAAGAAAAAAATAAGTTACAGTTGAGTTAATAAGAAAGTGGTAGATTGAGAAGGTGGAGAAAATGAAAAATAGATTTATATAAAGAAATTAAAAAGAGTGATGAAAGAGTTAGGAGATTGTGGTGTTGGTGACTTAAACTAAAGTTAAAATAAAAGAAACTAAAAATTACTTACCTCTTCAGTGCTCATATACATTGGATCCGTAGCTATGACTTACCTAGTCTTTGAAGGCGATCAAGCATGGCGTGTAGGATCTTCCCCATTCTCGATCTACACTATGAATAAAGGGCAAGCTAAACTAACAAGAGAATGGTTGTTCATCACCATATGCCATCAAGGGCACTTGCAATGGCAAAGCAGTCTCGAGGCTATCGGATTCACTTGGATTGAGAGTAAACGAAAACAAGAGTAAAGAAGAAAAAGAAACTTCGATTTGATTCAAATAACAATGAAAGAAAATACTTACTTACACCAGTGTCACCGTCAGTACAATCTTATTCTCATTTCTCCATGAAACTCGTCTCTCCTCTCAGTTACATCAAGAAAATTAAAAATTACTTTAAGGGAAAAATAAAACCTACACTAAAAGAATGAAAAACTGGCCTAAAATCTATCTCTGCTTGATCGTTCCCTGTGGTCTCTGAAAACCCAGTATTTATAGGCAGAAATGGGATAAGGAGAAGAGTATACAGATAGGGGTATCTGGCGCGGCTCCGCAAGGATAGATACGGATCCGCGGCTCTAACCTGGCCAAATGGCCAGATCTTGGGGGATCATATCTTGATTCTTCTGTTATATTGTCATATCCACTTGGTTTCTCTATTTGGGCTCAGAATTTAACGATATCTTCGATTGATCTTTAACTTTAACTACATGATTTATCAAAAACTGAATTTAACCAACTGGATTTGAGATCATCCACCTCTAACCAAATAGATCTAGTTAAATCTGAATTTAACTAATATTTATTTGATTTTATCCTCTTTTTCCCCATGATTATCTTCTGTAAAATAGACATATAAGACAAGAAATTTAGCAGATTTATTACATGATAAATGTGAAAATGTAATAAAAATTAATGCAATAAATATGTGCAATCACACCCCCACACCTATATTTTGCTCGTCCTCAAGCAAAACAACAAAACTAAACCAAAAATTATTACACTACTTTTGCAGGTCACGCGATTGCACTAAGTATGTGCAACAAGCTGTTAAACCTCTAGTCTCCTCCTAGATGACGAGTTTTGTCTCGTGAGGGTTTTCAGTGGATTACACCCACAAAATTTATAAAAAAAGAGAAACAGTGTTAGTATTTTCAAAAAGCATTTTGAAAAGAGAAAATATTTAAGGTATTTTTATAGAGTTCAAGTAATTTATAAGTTATAGGAAAATCAAACTTTTCATTTCTAAACTTAATCTCTATTCAAAAACATGTCATCAATCAAAGTAAGGAGTCAAATTGTATTTCTCATCTAGTCTATTACTTTACCTTAAGTCATAAGCACTTTCGTGACCGTGAAGTTTTAACTAATGGTTCTTTAACTTTAACTCTTATGCCTTATTTTTTTGTGGTATTATTCCTTAATTCCATTAGGCTTTCTAATATGCCCATGTAACGAGCCTTTAGTCGGTGACACCCAAACCGAACAGTCTTAGGGTACCAGGTGAGAAAACACCCCTAAGGACTTAAGCACTCGAGTAAATAAGGCCACGAAATCAAGTATTTTTATTTATAAAATGCACCCCTTTTGGCGTGAATACATATGCTTCATGAGGCACAAATACCCAGCTTAATCAAAGGATCTATATATAAATATATATTTCAAGCTTATATAATCATCTTTTGCATAAATACCAAGGCTTGCTTACACCAAAGCACCTAACTAATCAATAATTAGATTTGTTTATTTTCATAGATATATATATTTTTTCTTTCTTTTTTCTTCTTTTCTTATAAGGCATAAAAATCTTTATTTTTAAACCCTAAATGTGTAAGTGTATAAAGTGTGCATATTTCATCAAGGTAAAGATCAAGACTAAATTACTTTCACAAATTTTTTTCCTAACCATAAAAATCAAACAAATCATCTTATTTTAACCAAGTGTAAGAAATCATAATTATGATTCTCCTATTCCTAAAATTGACTTAATTTCTTACAAAAAATATATCAAAATATTGTTCTTTTTTTCAAAAAGTTTTTAACAGTAAAGAAATTGTTATAGTTTTTTTAAATAATACAAGGAAAGCCTAAGTTATGTTAGAACCCTCCCCTATACCTATCTCATGCATTGTCCTCAATGTATAAATTAATGCATAGATGCATGAAAAAGAAGAAAGGGAAGAAAAATATTATCTTAAGGTGGTGGTTCCGGTGGTGGTCTGATTGTTTCAAGTGTTGCTACCCAATCAAGATAATATGATGGCTCATGAAATCCACCTTTATTGACCTCTTTTCTATACATATTTAGAGTCCCTAATATGAATAGGATCATGAAAGATCCTATCGTGAAACTTACTCCCTTTACATGATAAGTCTTGGAAAATCATCATGGTCTATACTTATGTCCAACAAAAGAATGTGACTTGGTGAAATGGTTGACTTAAGCTCAAGAATGATAGGTTCAGGAACCAATACTAGCTCAAAAAATCAACTTTGAGTTCGAGAGTCAATTTTGGTGCAAGAATTGAGTCCAAATCCAAGAATTGAAATTCACATTCTTTCTCATTAATGAAATGTGACTATCCAAAATTGGTGATTCCATTTCTAGATCTATATGTACGGGGATAAATGTTGGATCTGAAAATTAGTCCAAATTGGGTAAGAATACAGGAGTCAACATAGATTCAAAAATGGAAACTGAATCACAAAGTTGGGGTCGGGTTCACATTCATGATCAAGTTCAATCTCATTAAAATGAAAACTTGCCAATTCGTTAATGGGTTGATATTGGTAAAATTGAATCTTGATCAAAGTCTTCAAGATACCATGATTCTTAGTTTTCATCAATATAGCTAGAAGTGTCGAGAATAGTTGAAGATTGGGTAGGGAGATTTTCCTTATTCCTACGCATGTTTTCCAATCTACTAAGTCTTGCTTTTATCATATCGAGTGGATCATTTTGGAATTGAATCATGGATTCCATACTCTTTTCTAAGTCGGTATGTTCTTCTTGAAAAATAGAATAAGGATCTGTGATTTAAAAATTTTGACGGGATTTTAATTCTTCTAAAATTTGAATTCGTGGCTCAAGCACGTCTAAGGTTTCCATCCTCTTTTTCCAGTCAATTGATTCTTCTAATGGTTGTTCGGGAGGAGTATAGGAAGCTGAATGTTGGTAGGATGGCTGAAATATGACTCGGGGAAGTTGTATCCCCATTGACTCTGTGAAGAGTAGTGATGATTATTTCAGTCTTGTTCATAGTATTGGAACTGGGGCATGTATTGATTCGGATAAGACCAATTCAGCACACTAGATTGGTTAAAGTTATGATATGCTGAGTTAATAATATCCGAAAAGAGGTCAGGGTGTAACATGGATTATCATTAAAATTGAAAAAATTGTTGTTATAAGTCATATCACACAAGAAATGTTAAAATCAAATAAAGAAAAACAAACAAATAAGCAAACAAATAAAAAGAAAAAATCCAATCTAAGTTAGGGTAAACCTTAGACCTAGACGACTCCTAACTGGTTAGACTATCCGCAGGGGGTATATTGCCGAATCTGACTACAAGTTAATCGGCTAGGTAGGGGCAAGATCCGTAGGAGGTATCCGTGCCTAAGCAACGTGCCTAATTATGCCAAACCACCAACTTTCAAGATTTCGCCCCTCAGTCTCCAACCTTAGACACCGATTTGATAAGAGTCAAATTCTAATCAACTTTTCCCTTAGGTCAGTCTCCTATATAAGTTCGAGATGTCCCAAGGGCCAACGTCTACTTAGTTTTAGTTAGGCTTGAGTTAGTGAGTGAGGAGATTGTTTGTGGGCTAAGGGAGGGTAATGACTTCCCCACCTTATCTTATTTATAGAACAAGCTCTTAAATCAATTTAGTGTAATGTGTACATGAAAAGCAACACTTAAGCAATGTAAATAATTCAAAAGTGTTCCTATACTACATGTTATGCACACGTACCTTTACTCCAGCACTCTTCAACAGTAATGTAAAATGTAAATGAATTGACACATGCCTAAATGCAAAATCTAAACCATTTTTTAGCATTTAACAATCATCAATTTACTGTTGAAGTTAGAAAGTAGGTACAGTGAGTTAATTAAGAAAATAAATAGCTGCAGAATTTTAGCTTTGCAATTCAGCCAACCTGCAAAAATATAGGTTAGTAGTTCACTCAGATTGCCACTAGAATGTAGCAAAGCTGAGGGCTTTTAGGCTCTACTTTCTTGAGCAGAGTCCAGGGCCATTAAAATGTCCAATGCAGCAAAAATTTCATTGATATTAAACCTGCACGCCAAGAACAAAGAAGGTTAACAAAAAATGTAAACTTAAAAGGAGAATTACTTACTGTCTCTCCCCAACAACAGCGCCAAAATTTGATTGAGCTTAAACTTGCATACAAGAATATAGAATTTAAGAACTTAAGAATAGTATGTGCAAGTACTCAATTCTACGGCAATAGTAAGTGGCTATGTGGGTCATGATCCAGTAGGAGGGACTAGCAATGTAAACTTATTTAGCAAGCTCTCTTTTAAGTTACAATTAATGGTTAAAGTCTTTTAGTTCTTTAAAGAAAAGAAAATAAGTTACAGTTAAGTTAATAAGAAAGTGGTAGATTGAGAAGGTGAAGAAAATGGAAAATGGATTTATACAAAGAAATTAAAAAGAGTGATAAAAGAGTTGGGAGATTGTGGTGTTGGTGATCTAAACTAAAGTTAAAAGAAAAGAAACTAAAAATTACTTACCTCTTTAGTGCTAATATACATTGGATCCGTAGCTACGACTTACCTAATCTTTGAAGGCGATCAAGCATGGCGTGTATGATCTTCCCCATTCTCGATCTACACTATGAATAAAAAGGCAAGCAAACAAAAGAATGGTTGTTCATCATCATAGGCCATCAAGGGCACTTGTAATGGTGAAGTAATCTCGAGGCTATCGGAGTCACTTGTAGTGCAACACATCAGAGGAGAGTAAACGAAAACAAGAGTAAAGAAGAAAAAGAAACTTTGATTCGATTCAAATGACAATGAAAAAAAGACTTACTTATACTAGTGTCACCCTCAGTATAAGCTTGTTCTCATTCCTCCATAAAACTCATCTTTCCTCTCAGTTACATTAAGAAAGTAAAAATTACCTCAAGGGAAAAATAAAAACCTACACTAAAAAGAATGAAAAATTGGCCTAAAATCTATATCTGCTTGATCGTTCCCTGTGGTCTCTGAAAACCCAGTATTTATAGGCAGAAATGGGATAAGGAGAAGAGTATATAGATAGGGGTATCTGACGCTTCCCTAGATTCCTTAGGATTGCTGCGGATCCACAAGGATAGCTGCAGATCCGCGGCTCTATTCTGGCCAAATGGCCAGATCATGGGAGAGCATATCTTGATTCTTCTGTTATATTGTCATATCCACTTGGTTTTTCTATTTGGGTTCTGAATCTGACGATATCTTCGGTTGATCTTTAGCTTTACCACTTGATTCACCAAAAACTGAATTTAACCGACTAGATATGGGATCATCCTCCTCTAACTAAATAGATCTAGTTAAATCTGAATTTAATGATATTTATTTGATTTTATCCTCTTTCTTCTCATGATTATCTTCTGCAACATAGGCATTTAAGACAAGGAATTTAGCAGATTTATTACATGATAAATGTGAAAATGTAATAAAGAATAATGCAATAAATGTGTGCAATGACACCCCCACGCCTATCTTTTGCTCGTCCTCAAGCAAATATAAAACTAAACCAAAAATTATTAGACCACTTTCGCAGGTCACGCGATTGGACTGAGCATGTGCAACAATCCGTTAAACATCTAAGTTCCCCCTAGAGGACGAGTTTTGTCTCGTGAGGGTTTTCAGTGGATTATACTCACAAAATCCATAAAGAAGAGAAACAAGTGTTAGTATTTTCGAAAAGCATTTTGACACAACAATTGAAAAGAGAGAAAATATTTGAGATATTGTTGTAAAAGTTCAAGTAATCTGTAAGTTATAGAAAAATCAAACTTTTCGTTCCTAAACTTAGTCTCTATTCAAAAATATGTCATCAATCAAAGTAAAGAGTCAAATTGTATTTCTCATCAAGTCGATATTTTACCCTAAGTCATATGCACTTTCGTGACCGTGAAGTTTTGACTAAGGGTTCTTTAACTTTAACTCTTATGTCTTATTTATTTTTTTATGTTATTATTCCTTAATTCCATTAGGTTTTCTAATCTTCCCATGTAACGAGTCTTTAGTCGGTGACAACCAAACCGGACAGTCTTAGAATACCAAGTGAGAAAACACTCCTAAGGACTTAAACGCTCGACCAAACAAGGCCACGAAACCAAGTATTTTTATTTATAAAATGTACCCCTTTTAGGCGTGAATACTTATACTTCATGAGGCACAAATACCCAGCTTAATCAAAGGATTTATATTTATATATATATATATATTTCAAAGTTATCTAATCATCTTTCGCATAAATACCAAGGCTTGCTTAGGCCAAAACACTTAGCTAATCAATAATTAGATTTGTTTATTTTTCATAGATATATATATTTTTTTCTTTCTTTTTTCTTTTTTTATAAGCCATAAAAATTTTTGTTTTTGAACCCTAAGTGTGTAAGTGTATAAAGTGTGCATATTTCATGAAGGAAAGATTAAGACTAAATTACTTTCACAAATTTTTCCTAACCCTAATAATCAAACAAGTCAGCTTATTTTGACCAAGTGTAAGAAATCATAATTATAATTCTCCTATTCCTTAAAATTGACTTAATTTCTTACAAAAATATATTAAAATATTGTTCTTTTTTTCAAAAAAATTTAAAAGTAAAGAAAATGTTAATAGTTTTTTTAAATAATTAAAGGAAAACCTAAGTTATGTTAGAACCCTTCTTCATACCTATCTCATGCATTGTCCTCAATGTATGAATTAATGCATAGATGCATGAAAAAGAAAAAAGGGAAGGAAAATATTACCTTAAGGTGGTGGTTCCAGTGGTGGTCTGATTGGTTCAAGTGTTGCTACCCAATCAAGATAATGTGGTGCTCACGGAACCCACATATTTACAATCCCCAATATGAATAGGATCATGAAAGATCCAATCGTGAAACTTACTCCCTTTACATGATCAGTCTTGAAAAATCATTATGAAGTCATCATGGTCTATACCCATTTCCAACAAAAGAATAAGACTTGGTGGAATGATTGACTTGGGCTCAAGAATGATAGGTTCAGGAACCAATACTAGCTCGAAAAAATTAACTTTGGGTTCGAGAGTCAATTTGATGTAAGAATTGAGTTCAAATCCAAGAATTAAATTCACATTCTTTTTCCATTAATGGAATGTGACTATCCAGAATTGGTGATTTCATTTCTACATCTGTGTGTACGGGAATAAATGTTGGCTCGAGAATTGGTCCAAATTGGGTAAGAATACCGAAGTCAACATAGATTCGAAAATGGAAACTGAATCACAAAATTAGGGGTCGGGTTCACATTCATGATCAAGTTCAATCTCATTAAAATGAAAACTTGTCAATTCGTCAATGAATTGATATTGATTAAGTTCAAGATTTTGTGGTGAAATTAAATCTTAGTGAAAGTCTTCAAGATACCACTATTCTTGTTTTTCATCAATATAGCTAGAAGTGTCGAGAATAGTCGAAGATTGGGTAGGGAGAGTTTCCTTATTCCTACGCATATTTTCCAATCTACTAAGTCTTGCTCTATCATATCGAGTGGATCATTTTGAAATTGAATCATGGATTTCATACTCTTTTCTAAGTCGGCATGTTCTTCTTGAAAAATAGAGTAAGGATCTGTGATTTGAAAATTTTAACGGGATTTTGACTCTTCTAAAATTTGAATTCGTCACTCAAACTCGTCTAAGGCTTCTATCCTCTTTTTCTAGTCAATTGATTCTTCTAATGATTATTCGAGAGAAGGAGTATGGAAGCTGGATGTTGGTAGGGTGGTTGACAATATGACTCAGGAGAGTTGTATCCTCATTAACTCTGTGAAGAGTAGTGATGATTATTCCAGTCTTATTCATAGTATTAGGACTGGGGCATGTATTGATTCAGATAAGCCAATCCTGTACACTAGATTGGTTAAAGTTATGATATGTCGGGTTGGTAATATTAGAAAAGATATCAGAGTGTAACATGGATTATCATTAAAATTGAAAAACTTGTTGTTATAAGCCATATCACACAAGAAATTTTAAAATCAAACAAAGAAAAACAAATAAATAAGCAAACAAATAAAAAAATCTAATATAAGTTAAGGTATACCTTAAACCTAGACGACTCCTAACTAGTTAGACTGTCCACGGGGGATATTGTCGAATCTGACCACAAGTTAATAGGCCAGGTAAGGGCAAGATCAGTGGGAGGTATATGTGCCTAAGCAACGGGCCTAATTATGCCAAACCACCAACCTTCAGGGTTTTGCCCCTCAATCCCCAACTTTAAATACCGATTTGGTAAGAGTCAAATTCTAATCAACTTTCCCTTAGATCAGTCTCCTATATGAGTTTGAGATATCCTTAGGACCAATGTCTACTCAATTTTAGTTTGCCTTGGGTTAGTGAGTGAGGAGATTGTTTGTGGGCTAAAAGAGGATAATGACTTCCCTACCTTATCTTGTTTATTGGACAAGCCCTTAAATCAATTTAGTGCAATGTGTACATGAAAAGCAACATTTAAGCAATGTAAACAATTCAAAAGTGTTCCTATACTACATGCTATGCACACGTACCTTTACTCCAGCACTCTTCAACAATAATGTAAAATGTAAACGAATTAAACACGTACCTAAATGTAAAGCCGTTTTTAACATTTAACAATCATCAATTTACTGTTGAAGTTAGAAAGTATGTACAGTGAGTTAATCAAGAAAATAAATAGCTGCAGAATTTTAGCTTTGCAATTCAGCCAACCTGCAAAAATGCAGGTTAGTAATTTACTCAGATTGCTACTGGAATGTATCAAAGCTGAGGGCTTTTGGGCTCTTCTTTCTTGAGCAGAGTCCAGGGCCACTTATATGTCCAATGCAGCAAAAATTTCCTTGATATTAAATCTGTACACCAAGAACAAAGAAGAAGGTTAACCAAAAATGTAAACTTAAAAGAAGAATTACTTACCGTCCCTCCCCGACAACGGCGTCAAAATTTGATTGAGCTTAAACTTGCACACAAGAATACAGAATTTAAGAACTTAAGAATAGTATGTACAAGTACTCAATTCTATCGCAATAGCAAGTGGTTATGCGTGTTGTGATCCACAAGGAGGGACTAGCGATGAAAGCTTTTTTAGCAAGCTCTCTTTTAAGTTTCAATCAATGGTTAAAGATCTTCTTTTAGTTCTTTAAAAGAAAAGAAAATAAGTTACAGTGAGTTAATAAGAAAGTGGTAGATTGAGAAGGTGGAGAAAATAGAAAATGAATTTATACAAAGAAATTAAAAAGAGTGATAAAAGAGTTGGGAGATTGTGGTGTTGGTGATCTAAACTAAAAGTTAAAAGAAAAGAAACTAAAAATTACTTACCTCTTCGGTGCTCATATACTTTGGATCCGTAGCTAGACTTACCTAGTTTTTGAAGGCAATCAAGTATGGCGTGTAGGATCTTCCTCATTCTCGATCTACACTATGAATAAAAGGGCAAACTAAACTAACAAAAGAATAGTTGTTCGTCACCATAAGCCATCAAGGACACTTGCAATGGTGAAGCAGTCTCGAGGCTATCGGATTCACTTAGATTGCAACACATCAGAGGAGAGTAAACAAAAACAAGAGTAAAAAAGAAAAAGAAACTTCAATTCGATTCAAATAACAATAAAAGAAAATACTTACTTACACCGGTGTCACTCTCAGTACAAACTTGCTCTCATTCCTCCATGAAACTCGTCTCTCCTCTCAGTTACATCAAGAAAAGTAAAAATTACCTAAAGGGAAAAATAATAACCTGCACTAAAAAGAATGAAAAACTGGCCTAAAATCTATCTCTGCTTGATCGTTCCCTGTGGTCTTCGAAAACCCAGTATTTATAGGCAGAAATGGGATAAGGAGAAGAGTATACAGATAGGGGTATCTGGCGCTTCCCCAGATTCCCTGGGATTGCCGCGGATCCGCAAGGATAGTTGCGGATCCACGGCTCTATTCTGGCCAAATGGCCAGATCTTGGGGGAGCATATCTTGATTCATCTGTTATATTGTCATATTCACTTCGTTTCTCTATTTGGGTTCTGAATTAACGATATATTCGGTTGATCTTTAACTTTAACCACTTGATTCACTAAAAACTGAATTTAACCAACTGGATTTGGAATCATCCTCCTCTAACCAAATAGATCTAGTTAAATCTGAATTTAACTGATATTTATTTGATTTTATTCTCTTTCTCCCCATGATTATCTTCTATAAAATAAACATTTAAAATAAGAAATTTAGCAGATTTATTACATGATAAATGTGAAAATGTAATAAACAATAATTTAATAAATGTGCGCAATCACACTACCACTGATTTTCTCCTCCAGACTGTTAAGAAGTCAGGTCATCACACAATAGTCACCAGAAAATCAGGTCTCGTAGGTAGTACCAGTAGCAGCAGGTAGAGGCTCAAGAAGATGGGCTAATTTGTTCTAAGCACCGATAAAGATGCGAAAAGCTTGTACCCACAACAAATAGTTGGACCCATTTAGCTTCATGGTAATCCCCAAAATAGTCTTGGGACCAAACATCCCAGCAGCAGATGAAGAGATCAGAGTGGAAGAGGAATGCAAAACATTCGACATCGCAGCCAGTTAGGAAGATAATAAAATAGCTCAAAAACCATCAATAAATCAGATTTAATTATCAGCAGCAGACATAGGCAGCCATATCAGATGTAGAAAAACATATTTTCAGCATGAAAAATTGCCAAATCAGCAGTAAAAAGGGGTCAGATCATATCATGTATTACTCAATCTGGCCAGAAGTGATTCGTAGCAGGTCGTAGAGGACTCGAGAGAGCACAGCAAGGAGCAGCAGGCCTCGACAGACCTCAGATGGCCTTCGACAGGCCTCGACAGTGCCTCAGATGGCCTCATAGGCCTCGGGAACTCCCTGGGCCTTGTCAAGGCAACAGGGGATCTCACATCTGGCGAAGCACAGGGATCTACAGGGGGTCTCGGCGAATCCTGTCAAGGCACATAGATGCCTCGCTGGATGTCGGCAAGGCACAGGGAAGCCTCGCAGGTGGTTGGTGACTTACAAGAAGCCTCGCGAAGCTGCAACAAGGTTTGAGAAGGGGTTGTGAGGTGAAGACGATGCTCGAGAAGCCTCCGGGTTGCAACGATGTTGAAGAAGAGAGAGAGGAGAAAGATGGCCAGGGTTAGGGCCACTCTTATACCATGTCAGCAAACCTAAACTCTTGATTAATCATTATTGGAGAAAATGAGATGTATATATAATACGAGTAATAGGTACAGGCTATTGGGTAGAAGCCCAATGACCTAATAACTTATCTGACAACCTAAACCTATAATCTGACCATACGTAGTTTTACAGGTATGATTGCAACCTTGAATGAGATATAACAGATTATATGCAAATTTTATCAGCTCAATATTTATGAGTCTGAAGTTAATAAGTTCATTGGGTTGGGTTTGGAAGCCCTACATATAAGTAAAATGGATTCATGTAGAACCCAAAACCAGGAACTAATTAACATATCTTTTAAGTTCGTCTTTAGATTTTGATCTTTCAAGTTTAAACCCAAACCATATAAGTATTTCTATATCTCATGTATTCTTTTTATCTTGGTCGTATTTTATCCTAGTCGTAAGTAAAGAAATATGGAGAGGCATCAGCGACAAAATCTGCAACTGAGAAAACATCCCACGAAGAAATATGCGACAAATGGCTCTTTGATTCAGGCTACATTTTTTCCTTCCTCCTTCGCCTAGAAATCTCCATCTTATCTCTAATCTTTTCTTGTTTTTGGTCCAAAAAAGGGTTTGTTGGCACATATTTTTTTTCTTGGACTTCTCATAATTCTAATTTGATTGGATGTTATTTTCCTTGTTATTTTACTTTATAGATGAGAAACTTTGCATTTATACTATTTTCTTATCGGGATTCGGCCCACTAGTAACTGAGAAGATGGCGCATGTGAGCTCGGTAACTTTAAGTCCCATACATGGCGCTTATAAGTTTATCATGGAAGTTCTCGCAATAAGACTCATTACAATTTCTTATTGATCCTCTTCAATCGGCTTTCATTAAATGGCACTACACTTGATCTATGACGCACGGTCACTTCAAAGTGAGTATCGTGTCAGTGTCGGACACGTGTCAGACACTGACACTTGTACACTTCCCGACGTATATCTAACACTCTGATGTCGTGTCAAATTTTAAACAACCATAAATCACGTGTTAGTTGTAACACCCGGTTATTAAATCGCTATAACACCCTGGTGATTAAATTAACATGATTTATTTAAAATTTTAACTCATGGTTCAATAGAGTATACAATTTTAGTAGAGGTGAGGATGAAATTAAGTATTTTGTATAATGAATACTTTCACATTTATGTGAGAAAGAATTTTAGTGAATTGAAAACTTGATAAATATAAATAAAGTGTGTATAAGTGTATGTACTTGTATATATAAATGGATATATATGTATATATATATAAGTGATATACAAATATCATCATTTTGATAAATGCAAGAATTTAAAATAGAAAGAGAGTCAATGGAGGGAGTAGGTATACATGAAAGGGGATGATGTAGGTTGGGATTTACCTTGAATTTATGTGATTACATGTGGCATAAGAAGAAAAAGGGGAGATAAATTGATTTGGTAATATGTATTGTGATAGGGGGTTTGTGCTAATTAAGAGATGAATATTTTCCCATCTCTCTTCTCATCTTCATCATCTCTAATATCAAAACCCTAAAGGAATTTTAGCCCTTTCTCCCTCATGATTCCTCTTTATGATTCTCCCTCTTTTCATGGTGAAGGTCAGCTATGACGCTAACGACAAGGTGGGGACATGACCACTTCGAAGAGGAATCTAGGTGAGAGATCATATCTTAATCCAAGTTTATTTGTTAATTTTGAAATTTCAAAGAAACTCTCATTAAAATGTAATGATCAACGTATATCATTTAAGAGAGTCTTCAATCTATGTTCCCTTATTTTCCTTGTAAAAAGTTTCTAAACAAAACAATCTTTTTGAGTAAAATAGTGAATCTTCCTTATAGGTGCAGAAATCTATTAAACATCATAATCTGTAAAATTGGGCTCAGTTAGAAAGACAATCGAGTCTACTTTTCAATGGTTCATACCATGTCCTTATTGGATATTTGTACCTTAAATTATGACTGAAACATTGCATGTAGGTTAAAACTGTCGTGTTGCAAAACTCATTCACAGCTGACGAGTTTTTAAATATTTGGAGCAATTTAGTAAAGTAAAACCTATCATGTAATAAATAGGGGTGAGCATCGATCGGTTCGGTTCGGCTTTTGCTAATTTTTGCAAAACCGAACCGAACCGATTAGACTTAGTAATCGAACCGAACCGAATCGACTCAGTTCGGTTCGGTTTTTCGGTTTTTCGGTTAGGTCAATATATTGCCATCAATTCTTACATTTTTTACTCACCATTATGTTATCATCCTTTAATATTATAATCTCAAATATCCACTATCCAAATTAGAAATAAGAAAAAGATTCTAAGCTTAATATGAATTGAAAATTTCATATTCTAAAACTTTTACACCGTATTTGAGCTCTTATATCAAAACTCATATAATTATTACTAACTTTTAATGATAAGAATGAAAAAAGAAACTATATTAATATAAATATTATTTTCAATTGTGATGGTGTACTTAATATTGCTTTCACATATTCAACATAAAAAAGATGGTATTACTAAAACTAATGAGATAAGCTTCCACCAATTTTTATTATGAACTATATGATTCACTAAATTGAATTTGAGTAGGTTAATATATAGGGTGAGAAATTCGGTTCGGTTCGGTCTATTCGGATTTTGGAACACAAAACCGAAACCCGACCGAATTAGAGCGGTTCGGTTCGGGTTCGGGTTTCGGTTTTTGGTCAGTTATTTCGGTTATAACCGAACTCTGCTCACCCCTAGTAATAAATCATTGAAAAGGTGCTGAAGTCTAGTTTCTAATAAATCTTTCCTTATTCTATTTCAATATGTAGAATAAAAGTTATGATAAGAACTCCGTTAGTTGTCTGAAAGGACTGAGTCATGACATGTATTTAAACAGCAGGTTCATGACGAAGGATCGGTACTAAATCAAACCACTTATGGTATGTGATATACTGTGAAAAGGGAATATAAAGCCGTAAGAGTCTACCTATTACTGGTTTATGGCGCATCTCATTTGGATGTATGTGATAGAAATTTTTATCCAAGCATTACGAGTAGATTGATGGTTGTTACTAGAATTTATTGGTGTAATCCATGGATCTAGAATTTTATAGTATGGTATTAACCATGAGATAGTATCACTATTGTAAACTAGTTACCATTGAGAAGCTAACCATATGTGAGCTACGATCATGTAACCGTTAATCAAGAAGAAGAAAACGTTCGCCAAGTATAATACATCATAATTGGGATCAAAATACTTGTAAAAATTGTTAATCGTGAAATTAGGAGTCCAGTTATAAGTTATGCTAGTAAATTGCAATAAATGTGGGTTATTTATCAATTAGACATGATTGTTGCACACATTGCTCTTAATTAAGAGGTTTAATGTGGACTTTTAATTAAATTTTAGAACTATTAAAAGGATAAAGGCATTGAAGTGAAGGGTGGCACTGAATTATGAATTAACTTGTGAATTGTGATAATTCAAATATTTCAAACCAAGTCAAGAAATTGAAATACAAGATTTAGAATATTAGAAATAATAAAATATTTATTAACCTTTCATCATACTTTAAATCGCTCGAAACCCCCTAATAAACTACCATCTTTACATATATGGTAAAGGGACTTGGAATATTCCACGTTTTATAAGACTTATGTTTCTAATGTGACATAATATTCATTGATTTCTTATTTGTTTTGATAACAACCTGAATAATCTTATTGAGTGCCGTAAAATAGAAATAGGTAAAAGTTTAAATCAATAATTCAAGTTTCTCTAATATAAAAATTTGGCCGATCTATATTCAATAATTTTCAAATACTCCTCTAAAAGATTAAAGCTCATTGGTAATGTCCGTTCATTATTTTCTTGAGAATGTCTTCGAAGGTTCTGTATAAATGCCCAACAGTTTGTCTTTATAAACTCCGTTGTTAGCACATTTTTTTCTCATCTGGGTCCTGATCAGCAGTGCAGTAAATGAATCCTTAGTTCTATTGAAATGATATTAGTAACACTTTTCCTTTAAGCCTTATCATGAAATTTAGAACAATTTCGCATTCTCCACTTCAGTAAGCGGAAATCGTCCGGTGACCGGTTACACCTCCATGAATACTGCACGTATTCGCCCACTTACATTTAATACTATATATCGTGTTTTATAAAGGTGCTCTCCTTTCTTAGGTCTAGGATACCTTATTTCAAGTCTTATTGTCCATTTTCCTTCGGTAGCTTTCCCATGGTATGAAGAAGACTTGAAAGTTTTTTTATTTTGTGGAGGCATGAATTTCAAACTTATTTACTGCACATACGTCAAGTCTATGATAGATACTATAAAATGAGCCTATGATAGATACTATAAAGTGAGCCTATGAACTAGTTCTAACATGTCAGGTATCAAACCCTTATATGACACTTGAACGATATATAAAACAATGTTAGATTTAGAAAGAACTAAGGTTCAATTAGAAATGACAGCTAATTGGTATAACAACTGTGTAGTTAAATTATTATTGCAACCATAAATTAATGCATCAGTTAATAATGACAGAATATTTAGGAAGATTGATAGTTGAATAGAGCATCATTAGTAGCGTGACACTAACCCGACAAATGTATATGCATATATATATGAGACACACAAGAATTTTGGGTTAAGTAGTCGGTTACACCATTAAGAAGTATAGACGTGGGTGTGATGTCTTGCAATACGCCATAGGTTAGACGGTAACTGTGACAATTCAAATTATTCTAGTTTTTATGAACAAATTCTAACCCACTTAGAGCATCATATAGAAAATGCACATATCACATATACGCATATATAGTTTTATAAGATAAAGAGAAGCCTTCACTACTTTATTTATAAGAGAGTAATAACGGACAAATTGACTAAAATAATATAAGTTTCCAAATTGATTTTACAATGAATTTTACAGATATAGTGTTGGAAACCAAATCAATAAATTGAGAGAACAGTAAGCCGTAAAAAGTTGCTTCCTTTTGGCATAACAACTGATATATAAAAATAGTGTTACATATATATTTATGATAATACACATTTAATGTAATAATCCATGTGGCTATAAAGAGTTGTAAACATCCCTCAAGAATTAATTTAATAATCTATGAATTTGAGATGATTAATAAATTATTACTGTTAGTGATTGATATAGTTGTTGATATATGAGTACATACATGATTGCAGTATGTTGTATAATCAGAGAAACATTGATAATTGACTCCTATGCATATTACCTGTATGCATGTATCGTGTGTGTACATGTTGAGTATGTTTATTAATTGTGTTGTTGATCATATTCCAGATAAAAATTAACGGTATGTATGTGGTGCATGTTTGAGAATTGAAGTAAAAGACCGAGTAAGTTGAACTTAATGTTATAAATAAACTCGAAAATATGTGAACATGATGGTTTGTAATATTTTGGCTTGCATATAGTAATTGCACATACATGTGTGTTTCAATATGTATATATACATAGATGAAAGAAGGGGCTGGCGGGAGCCGGTGGGAAGGGGAAGACGTATTGTTGTTTTGTGCGTGTATATATATTTCGAAGGAAGGGACCAGCGGGAGCTGGTAGGTGTGAAGACGGGGTATGACATTGTGTTGTTAAACGAAGAAAGGGGCAACCGGGAGCTGGTAGGTGTGAAGACAGTGAATGAGATGGGCCGTATAATATGAAGTAAAGATGTGCTTATTCAAATACATAGTGTTGTATGCTTGTCCTTGATGCAGGACTGTGAAATTCTGCCTTATTATAGGAGATAAAAGAATATTATATGATATGTGTATATTTACGAGTTTATTCATGTTGCACTTGAAGTGTGATACGCTATACGATATATATATATATAAGCATGTTTGTGATATATGCGGCATTTGAATTAACTTATTGTGATTGGAGCACCATTGTGAATGGTATACGAAGTACATATACATGAAAAGAATTGAAAATAAACTAAGGCACTAAAAGAAAATATTCAATATATCATAAACCCTATAAAATATAGTTTAGAGATTTGAGTTATAGAATCATTAACTGAAAAAGTCAGGCCTTTTGCAGGGTATAGAGATTGTTTGGGTTGACTATTTACTGTGGTATTATTGTTTCTTTTTCTTATCTACACTCGATTTGCTATTTGAAGAAAAGCATGTTTTCTTTTTATTTTGACAAGTATATCATTCCTTAATCTCCTTTTTCTCTTCTCATTGAGAAGCCGAACTCACTCCCTCCCAGTTTCATGTTTTCAGGTTGCGGCGAGATGGAGGCCCAATTTAGGCTTTGGACGTTTTGAGACGAAATTTCATTATTACTAAACTTATTACAGATATAGTGGTGTTATTACTTGAAAGATTTTATTGTACATACCCATAACTTTATATGTACATGTAGCATGTATTATTCTTGTTAGATATATTAATGTAGAGATGAGTTAGTTGTAATGACTATAATTAAGTTCGAGCATAGTAATTCTGAGTTATGTTGTGAATGCCGAGAGGGGTACTCTCGAGCACATATTACGGTAGATATTAGTAGTGAGATTTATCTGCTCTATAGACTTGATGATAAGTAGGCGATATCAAGCTGAAATCTTATTTTGACTGTGTGGTTGAATTTTGAGTTTGATTTATGTATTTGGTTGAGATAAGCCGTGTAGGCTGATATAGATATACTATGTATTTGGGATAAGTGATTAAATACAAAGAAGAGGTTGTCGAATTTTTAAGAAATTATAGATGATTATGATAATCTTTTGATTAATAACGATGTTGAAATTAAGTGAGGTTATCTCTATCTGGGACTGTTACATTAGCATCGTGTCCAATGTCGTGTCGGCATTAAATAAAATTTAAAAATCATTTATTAGATATCTAAAAGACACATATTACTTAAATAAACATGAAAAAATATCATTCTAATAAAAGCAAATATGTTAGGAGAATTCACACATCACTAACTAGGTGAGTATTAGTTAGATGTTTTTAGAATTTTTTTTTGTTTGTTTGTTACTTTATAGAAGCTATTGAAAGTACACATAAAGGGGGGTGAATAAGTGTAAAACTAATCTAATGATAAATAATGCGGAATTAAAAACTAAATGCAATACATTTAGTGTAATCAAAGAGTGTAGCCGAATTCCTAGCGAAGGGCTCTGAACTATCTCCTCTAAATTCCTCTAAATAAGAGTTTGGGTGTTATTTGAAGCTCTCTTGGTTTAACACAAAATGGGCACACAAACAAATCCAAGCATATAAATGATATGAACAATATGAATTGATGCAAGGCACAATGTAAGAGAGAGAGTTAGAGAAAGTGGATCAAACGCAAACACCGAGATATGTTTCAAGGTTCGAGCACACAGCTCTACGTCCCCGCCTTCACACAGAAGGATTTCCACTAACTCGTCCACACAGGACTTCCCACACAGCGAACCTCCACTGAAGATTTGGGTAAATACAATTTGAGAGTACATAACTCTTCTCTCAAATACAACCTTTCACTAGAGGCAAGGCACAACAAAAATCACCTCTACACTTAGAGGGATAGACAGTTAGCCAAATAACAATCCACCTCTCACTAGATGGATTAGGCTCAAAGCCACACAATCACCTCTACATTTAGAGGGATTCCAACTCAGCCTCCATAATCACCTCTACACAAGAGGGATACCAACAACAAGGAAAAGAGGTTTACAATACAAGGTGATCACAAAGACCACAAACCAAATCTTTTTCTTACTAAACAAAATCCTAATAGATAGGATAGAATGATAAGCTCAAGTGTGAGAAAATCAAGGTGTTTGGAAATCAAATAACAAAGAAAAATACATGAAAAAACAATTAGAATTTGATAAAAATGAAGAACAAAACAAATATCCTAAATACTCTATGTTTTCTTTGATTTTTCTAACCCTAAAAACAAATAAAGAATGATCTTTTAAACCCAAAAACTCTTTTGAAAACTTGATGTTAAACACATGTAAAGGTGGGAAAAATTGCTTTCTAAAAACTTGTTAAAAACCAACTCAAATATGGGGTATATATAGCCCCAAAACAAATCTGCCTGTTGGCAGCTGGAAAGGGCAGAATTGCCCTTCCGATCGACCGGGCGGTCGACCGGCAACGGTCAAATTTATGACCGTTGAGCCCACCGGTCGACCGGGCCTGGATCCAGAGAGCAACGTCTCTCTGGCCAGTCAACCACGCGATCGACCGGAGCTGGATACAGAGAGCAGAGCTCTCTGTCGGTCAACTGGTCGTTCGACCGGGGCCTTTTCCAGAGAGCAGAGCTCTCTGACAGTCGACCGACTTGGTCGACCGGCCCATCAGCCTGGCTGCGTGCACGTCCTGTGCACGTCAGTCGACCGACCTCTACCTCGGTCGACCGGCAGACAGCCAGTCCAGCCCATTTAGGATTTAAAACTTAAGTTTTTATTATCAAATAAATCTCATAAAATCACATAAATTTCACAAAAATCAGTTCTTATTATATCTTTGAAATACAAATATGTGTGACAAAAATTCAACACATATTTTAAACAATTTGAACCATTTTTTTGAGATTGAAAATTTACCTTAAACTAAAAACCGTATTTTCCGAAACTTAGATTTTGAAATGAAAATTCGTTTTCTCCAAAACTCATGTAAATACAAAAACATGATATTGAAACAGCTTTGAAGCATATTGTATATGGATAGAATCCAATATACATATAAAGATTCATATCTATGTTTTTGACATTAAATCTGAAAATAAGTTTTGTTTAAATACAAAACTCCAAACACATGAATAGGATTATCAAAATAAGTTTTTCTAAGCACATGAAGCATAGATGTATATAAATCAAATCTAATATACATTAAACCATGTAAACTTGTTTTGATTCTATCTATTCATGAAAACCAAGATCGGTTAAACCAAAAACCAAACATGAAACTATAAACTGAAAACATGTGTGTAAACTTGAGCATATCACACTACCTAATCTTTAACGCAAGATCTAAACCATAAACTAAACACAATATTGAAATCTTCTTGTAGAACGCCGTCTCCAAGTCAACTCGATCCAAACGTGATCCACCGAGCTTGACTCCAACCGAGTGTTAGATGTGAACTTAACGCTCGAGCTCTTGAATCACCATGTGAAAGCTCCAAAACGCCTTTGTTGAAGCTAATCACCTACTAATATCTTGATTAAATATCTGAAACTAAATATCACAAGATTATTAGTAAACTATAACTACATGAGTTAACCATCATCAAAACTAGAGTGAAGGGCCTCTGGGCTAACAGCTATATATGTAAATTATTTAGATTTTATTTTGTTTTTCATCTTACCTTTAATAAAACTAATTATTCATATTTGATTATTTTTGATAATTTAATTATTCATTATCCTACTCTCATAGGTAGTATGTGTAAAAATGTCTACTTCAAAAAGTACCATTGAAAAAATTGAAGATAATGCATCTCTTTGAAAGAATATAAAGAAAATCAGAAAACGAAGAACAGAGAGAAATTTATCTATATATAATAATGATAAAATATTGCTTGTCGTGTTCCCGTATCTTTTTTTGGATTTTATCGTGTCTCGTGTCCCGTGTCGCTTCCGATACCCATGTCCGTGTCTATGCTCAGGAAAATGTCTTCACCTGTTTAAGTCTCATTGGCTCACGGTTCAAAGACTCGCCGAGTCGGAGACGAGTTGGCCAAGTCGTATCCGTCTCGGCCCGCTCCGGACGAGTCCGAGTCACGAGTCGGTTGACCCAACTCAGAGGAGTCCGACTCGGCCGAGAATCGAAGTTGACTCGATCAACTCAGCATTATGATAATGATTTTGCACCTCATCGCAATTCAATGTGAAAATAACTACATTAGCATGTATTTATGGATGTAGTTTGTGCAATTTACTATATTGTGTATGTATTTTGATATGCTTCTACCGACGACGCGTGCATTTATATTTTCGCTTTATGTTTAGTGTGCTAAGTGATATATTTTGCACATGTAATACATGAATTTGGATATCTATATTTTTTTAAGATTTGTCGTGATTTTTTCAGAATTTTTTGAGATTTCTATGTAGCGTTTCGCGCTTATCACCCGATACTGATCCGAGTCGCCGAGACTGATCCATCTCAGTGCCCGCCGAGTCGACGGCCGAGACCGCGACTGAACCATGCATTGGCTAACTCTATTGCTCAAGCTTGACTTCACCAAGGCTTTTGATTCTTTAGAATAAGGATTTCTTCTCCAAGTACTTGAAGCTTAGGGCTTTAGTCTCAAATGGTGTTGTTAACTAACAAATTGCTTGCATTTTGCTACCTCTTCAGTATTGGTAAATGACATTTATAGTGGCCACATCAAATGTTATATGGGGTCTCCGACAAAGGGACCCGCTATCACCATACCTCTTTATAATAAAGGTCGATGTCTTTACCAAGATACTACGACAGGCAAACCAAGGTGCTTTTATTTAAAGGGTTAGTTGTTTCCGTTTGCCAAATGGTATTACCTCCCTCTATGTGATGACACATTAATTCTTGCACTGGAAGAACCCCATGCTATCATCAGTTTTAAGTCAGTACTATTGTTTTGAGATTTTTTCTCTGCTTGTGCATCAACTTAGACAATCCCCACATCTACCAATTGGATCCATAATCTCAATATGCAATTAATGCTGCAAAAATTCTCAATTGCCAATTGAGTTCCTTCCCTTCACTTATTTGGGCCTCCCCATCAAATTTACCTCCCTAAATTAATTAGATCGACAATAATTGTTTGCCCATGTGGAGCAAAAACTTGATTCTTGGAAAGGTCATTTCCTATCTCAAGATGGTCGTTTAACCCATCAACCCCATCATTAGAAACATTTCCATCTGCTACATGTCTGCCATATCACAATGGGTAATTGATCCCACTTTCCGATGCTTTCTTTTGAAAAGGTTGCAAAGAGATATGGAAGGGCATTGTCTTGTCATTGGAAGCTTTAGTGCACTCTGAAGAAATATTTGAGTAGGAGTCCTAGGGGTCCTCAGTGTGTGAGATTTCAACATATCTTTACTTGCAAAGTGGTGGTGGAAGTTCTTGTTTAATCAAAATCTCCTTGAGTACCTTGTTCAACAAATTTATTATAAAGCGTCCATGAGACATTCAACCATACCTTCACGTTTTTATCTCTTTGAGTTCCCTAGTTCTTCCACTCTATTGAGACTATCAGACTAGGTTTCCAGTGTTAGTGGTTAATGGAAGGTAGTGCGGTTCTGGATAGACCTACGGATTAGTAAGCAACCACTTTCCTAGCATTTCCCCTACTTTCTACTGAATGGCTACAAATCCTTCTTATCTCCCCACTGCATAAAACTTTAAGTAGGCTCATCTTTCGCCACGATACCTTTAGGACTTGTTCCTTCATCTATTGACTACATTGTCTACTTCCTTCACCACCAACTCCCTTTACCGCCACCTCCAACTGCTGGTGAATCCTAATCATGCTTCTAAGGTTATCTGGTTGGCCTATGTATCGCTGAAGGTTAGCATTCTGATTTGGCTTGTTCTATTAGGCAAGCGCCCAATTGCAGATTATCATCAGAGGAGAAATATATGCTCAAGGTTCAACTACATTCCGTCTATGGAACATAACTGGAATCGCAGAGTCATCTCTTCCTCTATCCATACTCGCTTGCTTTATGGGCTCTCTTCCAGTAGAATTTCAATTTGAACCTCTGGCCACAAAATTACATGCAATGTGGTCGATTTGGCACAATAGAATAATCCCCTTGACGAGGCATGAAGAATGGACCAGATGACTATGGTTGTCCTGTGGTCTATTTGGTTAAACACACACATGCACGCCCTTTTCTTAAGTTCTAAACTTCCAAGTTATTTTGAAATTATAATAGATGATCATCCGTTGTCTTTCGTCAAAAAAGAGAGAGATCAACCCAATGTGATCACAGATTCCAACAGCAAACATGCTAGGGAGAGAAAATATAAACATAAAATTCGCAGATTCAAGAAACCGTAACCTACAGTCTGAGAATCACCCAAATTTTCATATGAAGCAAGAAAAATAGATGTTACCCTAACTCACAGCTTGAGCATCACCAAATTTTCATATGAAGCCGAAAAATAGATATCAATTCCAAAATCCTAACTTTTTTCCCTCCGATCAATCTCATTGAACCCAAATTGAACAAAACTTATGACGAACGAAAAAAGGTAAGAATCCTAACATATCGGAAAAGATCTTACAGCTGCGTCGCCACAGCCCCAGGATCTAGGGTTTCTCTGATCTCCACAACCCTAATAGAACTCTCTTGCTTCTTCGATCCCCTTCGAGAGGAAAGGTTAGAATTCGTGGAGAAATTGAAGAGATTGGGGAATTTTTGGGAGATTTAGAATTGGATTTTGTGGGGAGAGGAGGCGAGATCAGGGCGCCACGATGCTGAGAATTCAAATTTGGGGGAATCGGCGGGTTATTTATAGAGGGATTTAGGCGGTGGATACTCGCGTAACTTTTACGGGCCTAAGCAAAATTAGACAGCTAATTATCTAGTTGGGTTAATAAAAGCCTGACACAATTTGAAAGGATTGATGGTAAATTTGAGCTTATAATTGGACCGGGCCTCAGGTCCGAGTAATTCAGCCCGGTTTTGGCCCAGTGTTCTCATAGATTAAGGTCAATTGCTTGATTTTTAATTGGTTTGGTTTGGGCTCCAGTTGATTAGCCCGATAGGCCGAATAACTTATGTTATTATAAATTTTAATTCTAATTTTAAAATTTTATACAAATATATATATATACACACACATATATATTATTCTTATTACTGTTTATTTTTGAAATCCTTTTCAAGGTACTAAAATGTATTTTATATGGAAGCCCTATGTGTTCATATGATAAACTATTGGGTTTGTTCTTAATAGATACTGGTTCAAATCTTATGAAGTGCGATATATATAAATAGTATATGCATGCGTATAAGTTAGTAGTTAGCCGCGAGCTTCATTTCAAAAAAAAACTAAATTGTATTTTATGCGGTAAGCTAAAAGAAACTCTCCACTTAAAAAAAATGGAAGACTAGAATATAAATTATTTTTTCCACATTTACATTTTTAAAAAGAGGGAGAAGAGAAATTATATCTCGATATTTATGAAGTTTTTCAACCAGCAGAAGAAGAGTGAACACAAATTATATCCTATTCAAGAGAAAATTATATCTTAATATTCATGAAATTTGGTTGGATAAACATGCATAGGTGAAATCAAAATTCATCTCTTGCTTTTTGGTGCATGTTTTATTATCGATTGTGATTTCTCTCGACTTAGGCCGATCAATTTATGATGCGTTGTACAAATGCTGCGCCAAAATTGCTAGCAACAAGCAGAGACAGAATCTCATGTTGGCTGGTTCGGGTTATAACCCGTCTCACTTTTTTATATATTGTGTTAGGTCTTCTTTTATTTTGGTTTTCTTTTTACAAATTTATTATTAGTTCGTTCAGATTTAGTGAAAAATATTGTTTTTTTTTTTTGACAAATTCATATATTACACAAGCATATGTTATAAAAGATTACAACTTACCCTAAAATTTATTGCTAGTTCTGCCCTGACAACAAGTTAGGACCCATGCTCTATGATATTATCTTTCTTTTGTAACTGATATCCCAATAATTGAACGGTTATCTATGAGTTAGAAATGAAAAAAAAAAAAAAAAAGATCAGACTTATTCAGGGCCAAAATTTCGCCATATAAAGAAGAAACAGAGAGAGATAAAAGGAAAAAACATCTTTGTTGTATCATTATCTATTAACTACGATATAAACAAAGTTTAAGCAAGAAAATGTTTTTCACTCTCCAAAAATCATAAAACAATAACATTTCTTTAGAGACGAGGGTCGAAATTCCACCTCCTTTCCTTGTTATTATTAAACTTTTTTTTGTCCCCTTCTTTGCTCTCTTCGGTAAATGTTAGCTGATTTGTTACTTCGAGCCTAACCCACGTCTCATAAAAAACAAAACAAATAAAAATCAATCAAATATAAAACATTTAAGTGGTTTGGAGAAAATAATCTTTCTCATTTAATCTTAATTTTTATAACTAAATATTAAAAAAATGAATAATCATTTTTTACTTTTATTTATTTATTTATTTTTTGCTCAATGCTTGTTCACTTTATCCTTGAATTATCAAAACCATTTAGTTATATGCGCCCCCACCCCCCCCCCCCCCCCCCCCCCCCCCCCGCCCCCCCCGGCCCACCACACACCCACACACAACCCCCACCCACCCCACGCAAAAAAAAAAAAAAAAAACGCACACGGCAACAAAGTCGATTCTCACTCACAGACGCACACTCTTTTCAAAAAGACTTTGAGATGCTGGCAATCAATAAACCCATCTCCTCCTTAAATCCCCTTAAATCTTTCATTAACTCCAACAAGACTTTAAGGGATGAAGAATGAAGAAATCTATCGGAGGCAATTAATTATTATACGTTGGTTTTAGGTTTAGGTTTGGTTGGAGGATGAGAGTTGAGAGAAGGCCAGTTAAGTTTTAACTCCCGCACGCCTTTTGTTGTTTACTCAGTCCATGGGCCCAAAATTCCAACCAAACCCCATCCGCACCTCAACTGATTGGGTTACCAACATAGGGCTAATTAACCATGAATTGGATGAAGTTCATCCTTTTCTTTTTTTTTTTCAAGAAAATTAATGAAGCTTAATCTTGGCTCAGATTTTGTGGACCGTGCAGCGTGCAGCCCATCATATTCACTGTAGTTGCCGTCATGCACTAAACATGTTCTTGCGCTTGTATTTGTTTTCAAACACGCGGAAATTGTTTTAGTCAGATTCAGTGGACGGCGTGCAGCGCACGCTTTGACTGTCGAGGTCACGTATGTATCTAAGCACTTTTTGTATTTGTACTTTTTCAGATACGTAGAGATTGCTTTAGTCGAATGCTGTGAATACGATTCATGATATGGTTTTTGATGTCATTCATGCATCTAAACACTCCTTGTATTTGTATTTCTTTAAAATATAGAGGAATTATTTTATTCTGATACAGTGAAAGACGTTTGTACAACATGACTGTTGATGTCACGTCATACATCTAAACACTTTAAACACTTTTCGCATTTGCATTTTTCTTCAAATACGTAAAAATTATTTTATTAAGATTCAGTGCACTACTTGTTTCATCCAAACACGGGTTTCATTTGCATTTGCATTTGCATTAGTATTTTTAAAACACTTTTTAGTCAGATCTATTGAACTACGTGTTGCACAGTTCACCAAATCAATGCCCAGCTTGCTCAAGTGCTCATGGGATGGGACACGTGTTTCTTTGTGAGGAGTTTGTTAAGAATATTTGCTTGGAGATTAATATCTTGGAAGAAAAAAAAAAAAATAAGAGAAAAAAAGGGGGAAAGAATTGAGTTTGGAAGGATCTGGAAGAGAGACCGTTGGCACTGTTGGTCTATTGAATCTACCTCTTTGGCTACCTAAGCTAAGCAATGACATTATGTTACTTTGATATCAATACATCACATGATTTGAGATATAATCATTTTTAATCAAATTATTTATAAAAAATTAATTGAATCTGTATTATTATAAAGTTTTTTTTTATCAAGTCTCACGTCTTTTTTACCAGTGAGTCAAGTCTCACTGGCAACATTAGCGAGTCTTTATCACCATAAAGTCTCTTATTTATGTCTCTCTCTCGTACAGCTAGTTTCTACATAAAGTATCTGCAGTCACTGGTGCCTGCGACCTAAACTGCCATCCATAAATCCCTCTTGCTCATCCCTTAATCCAAACACATGCCTGTCTTTAAGGCCACCAGAACACACATCCATTCAAAGAGAGAATCCAGCCGTTGTTCAATGATGGATGATGGAAGTGGACAAATTTGGCTTCAAATCCCACCGAAATTCACCAACTTTTGACCTATGGAAACCCCTTCAGCATGCAGAGGTCGGCCACACCCTTGTTGATGGGGAGAGTTAACTGTGAGCTTGCTTCTTTAAAGCTAGGTAGGACCTCAAAGTATTTAACTATTACACGGCAAAAATGTAACTTGTCATACAAGAAGATTTTGGGAAGATTTTAGAAATACCTCCGAGTCAAGGTTTTGTTTAAAATAGTTGCCATTTTTCATGTTTATGAATGTAGGAAGCAGATTAAACCATTCATGGCTTCAAACCTGTAAGTAGACTTGTCAATAGGTCAGGTCTGGACCCGTACCTGACTCATACTAGACCCAATAGACCGATCTAGTAACCATTTTTATCCTCGCAGACCCGAATAGGGATCCTTTACCCTATTAGTAAACGGTTTAGTCTGATTTATTTAAATCATACATGAATAGACCCGAACACATTTATAAGAACACTAACCCTAACCCTCTCACTCAATTTCTCTTTCTCGGGATCGATCCCTCCTCTCCGCCCAGAAGATCAGTGCAGCAGAGATGTGCATGCTTTGTTGGATGTGTGGTAACATGAGGAGAGATAAAGTGAGAAATAAGGATATTCATACTAAGACAGGTGTCGCCTCTATAGAAGAGAAGATGAGAGAAAATCGCCTATGATGGTTGGGTCATGTGCGACGTAGACCTACATATGCGTCTGGCCGGCGAGAGAGCGTATCAAATTAAGGCAAGTTAAAAGAGTGCGTGAGAGACCGAAGAAAATATGAATGGAAGTAATATGACAAGATATAAAGGCTAAAGGTCATAGTGAAGACATTATTGCTCGATAGGAATGAGTGGAGAAAGCTGATCCATGTGCCGGATCCGGCTAATTCTCTCTTGGTTCATGTAGCCTACCCCCAATACTTGGGACAAATGGCTTTATTGTTGTTGTTGATCTCTCCTCTCCGCCGCCCTCTCTTTCCTCGCTCGAGCTCTCT